>JAJHUR010135794.1:31355-45900 GCA_027495735.1 Lutjanus campechanus | reverse complement strand
CCTCCATAATGTTCGTCTGGTGTAATTCAAGTCTCCTAAAGCCCTGACATCATACCAAATTGATTTGAAAATCGTTATTTACACCATGTTTTTAGCCTAAATCTTCACTGTAGATCTTTAGCTTGGAGGCATGTTCACATACGTGAACTGGGTGTGTGTGGTGTGACGGTGTGTGAACAACATGTCAGGGCTTTAGGAGACTTGGATTATGCCAGATGAGCAGTATGGAGGCATCTTAAAAGGTGTTTTTCGTTGTTTTTTCCATTTAAAAAATGGTCACCATTCACTTACACTGTTTGGGAGACTCTTCTGTGTAGTTTTGTGGACTGAAAAAATAAACAGACATTCAGTCAACATGAGGGTGAGTAGATAATGACTGAATTTTAATTTTTAGATGAACTATCCCTTTAAGACTCAATCATGCAAAGAGAAAGACAAATCAGCAACTGGTGCTCTGGTCACATATTCACATGACCATACCAGTGACACAATACACAGGTAACCATACATTACAAACATTTTCTCTCTTTTTGGTTTTTTGATACGTCTGTTGTTAGTTTGGTTCTGTTGTTTTTCACCTGTTTGTGTGAACGTTTGTAAATGATTATAATCTGTTTGTCATTCTCCATGTTTACTCTTGTTCTTCATCTCAGTCTTTTCCTGGAATCAAAACTTGTTTAACCTGCTTCTATTTTTTCGTTTCTTTTCCTTTTGGCTCACAGATTAGAGGTGGAGATTGTGTTCAAAGATTAGAAAGTCTGTTTTCATCATCTGACTTCCATCAAAGTTTGAGTGATGAAGTTTAAATTCTTTTCAGCAGAAGCAGCTGAAACACAGACTTACTCTGACTGATCTCATCTGCACAACAGAGAAGTGTTTTGTCAGGAATCACACGGAAAGAGGTGATATGAATTATGTAGAGTATTATAACATAATAGTGTTAATAATAATTAGGGTTGCAAATTTTATGCAATTTCCTTAAACAGTACTTGAAAACAGAAATGATTTATTGATTAATATTTAATTAATAATAATACTAAATACGGTACAAAATACAATTATTATATTTTCTAAATTCTTTTCTCATTTTCTTTTTTTTTCTCATTTTTTGTATTTTTTTTCCTATTTTGATTTATTCATTAATTATCAATTAAATCAGTGAAATTCTTAACGGTGATTAATCCCTCATGCTTAAATTTAATAATTTAGTCTCAGAGTGTTTCCTGTATATGAATGATTTCATGTCAAGTAACTTTCAGCCCGAATAACTGCTGAGAATAAACCTGTTTCAACATGTATTTCACTCTCAGTCTCTCAGATTTCTACTTTATCTTTAGTTTTCATTTTCTAAACGTATCATCTGAGCTCCTCAGAGTCAAAGTGTCACAGTGAAGATTTGCTCTTTTCACAGTTCTGCTCCTGCTTTGTTACCACATTTCATTTTTTTTATGCTTCAGGCAGCTGTGAAGTTGTTAGAAGGCATCTTTTACAGAGCTGCTGTCTCACTGTTTTCTCTTATTTCCAGTATTCATGTTAAGCTCTGCTCACATTTGGCACTGAGATTAATCTTTTCATTCAACTCCTCTGTGAGAATATTAACTGTTCATCTAGTATTTATGTCAGTTTGCATCATGTGCATCAACGTGTCACTATGACCTGCTGCACTTGTTCAGAACATGGGTTCACCTGGAGAAGAAGCTGCAGAGAGCCTCACCACGATCATCTAAAGTGTTGGAGTATGGTCTCTCTTTAGCTCCTCAGACTGGACATGACTTATCACAGCAGGACAAACTGCTCCACACCAGAGCTGGAAGTGAAGCACAGAGCGACCTGTCCTCCTGCAGCAGCAGCAGTGAGACAGCAGCATCGTCCTGTTTACTTCCTGTCAGTGTCCAAGCTGATATATGAGGATCATCAACATGTGGAACATGTTTCTGTTAGTAGAATCACTTAAGATAGATTTTATAGATGTTTCTTTATCGCCATCATGATAAAAGTGACGTCTGCATCACTGCTGTTAACTTTACACCATGCTTCATCTAACAGTGTTATATAATCATATAAATTTAAAACAGGTCAAAATAACCACCTTTACTGTTCTAGTGTTAATAGTCTAACTCTACAGTTCAGTACTGTGAAGTTCTCAGTGTTTTCATGTTTTCAGTAACTATGTTCTAACATGTAGAAACAGAGTTTAAATCCTTCACTTACTGAAGCAAACAGCAGAAACTCTGCAGTCTGACCAACCTTACAGTCACATTGTTTCTGTGAGGCTACATTTGCCAAACTGGCTTAAATAACTTCATATGAATGCCAGGAGATCAATCAACATCACTGTCTGTTTGTGTGGTTCCACTACTCATACCCAAGTTCCCACTCCCTGTGGTATGAGGAACTTTTCATGAATTATGTCCCTTTGACCTGTTTTACCAAACTGAAGAACATGACTTCAATAAAACATCACAAGAGGAGATTTTGAAGTGTAGTTATCCTAAAATTATAAAATATCACTCGTTTAAGATGCAGATTAATGAAAAAAAAAAAACATTTTATGAAAATTGATATCCTACCATGCACAGTGCACACACAGTTAGCAATTCAGTATCATGATTTTTTTCTTCAAATCAATCAAACAATAAATTGTGCACAAGAAAGGAAGGAACAGCTGGAATATAATAATAATAATAATAACAATAACAATAATAATAATAACAATAATAATAATAATTTGTTGAAATATTTGTTTGAAAATAATTTTATTGATTTAAAAATGATATCATTGCTCCTCCAGAGTCTCTGATCAGAACTGTATCCATAGCAACAGTCTGCTATTCAGAAAAAATACACCTTAATATTGTAATTGATCATTTAGAGTCTATAGTATTTTACAAAGTTGTGTAATAAAAACCTTTAATTTTTAATTGGTGTTATTTCTGTGAGATAGACAGACAAACAGGAGCTGCGTACAGAGAAACTTGTGTGTCAGCCTCACTAATCAATAAAGTAAATCATTAAAGAAAACAGTCAGACTTAAACACAACACACAGTAAAGAAATCACCTGGAGTCTGTTCTTAAATGTGAGAAAATAAAAGGTTCAGGAGGAGGCGGGTGGAGGATTTATGGACACAGACAGATTCAGATGAACTCAGAGACAAACTGCTCATCACTAAAAATCACCACAAACAACCTTCTTCATTCATTAGAGACAATTTCTCCCTTTAAATGATGATTATAATTAAAGTCAGAGAGAGGAGAGTCTGTCTGTCAGTGAGAAACACTTTTTACATCATTTATCATCATTTCATTCAGTCACAGGTGAGACTGATCGTTCCTGAGCGTCGGGTTTTACAAGTTACATCATTTAAATTTTCCCCAAAACATTTCACTTCATTAAATCATTTCTAATGTTCAAAACGTACCACATTCTGAGTTATTTAATATAAACACAGATACAAATAATGAATAAACACATTCTGCATCTGATCAGGACACACGTCACAGTATAATTACTGAATGCAGGTTGTTTTTCTCGTGCAGGTGTTTGTTGAACAGGTAACAGGCAGCTGCTCTGACTCTAATAACTGTAAGTCATTATTAGTATTAACACAGCGCACATGTGCACAGACACAAACTCCATCAGAAGTCTGTCCAGCTGTTAAAACTGACTGGCAGCTGATCCAGCTGTGTCATCACAAACAGACAAAGCTTCATGTGGTGCTTCAGGACGTCTCATGTCTCTTAAGACAGACTTCCCATCCTGTCTCCTCACTGGTGTGAAGGACTAAGACACAAGTGAAGGACGCATGGATTCAGTTTAAGAGACCTGGGATGTACCTGTAGACAAGCAACAAATCAGACACAGGTGAAAAAGACAAAGACAGGAAATAAAGTCAGGACACATGAGGGAGAACGAAGACTACAAAATAAAACAGGAATTAACTAACAAAACAAAAACAGTCTAACTCTGTACATTTTCATAGTGAACTTGAAATTTTGTCTTTCTTCACTTTCATTCTGCTTGGCGACATTCTCTCTTAAACACCCAGTCCATTTCTCCAGGGGCCTTTTTGTTTTTCTCTGTTTTTAGTTTGAATAAGCGTGATAAAAAAAAATAAAAATCAATCTTTGTTGTGGCTTAAGGTGCAGTATTTCAACTTAAATAATCAAACTGAATAAAATATAACAGCAGCTACAAAGAGAATATTATAGCTGCTGCACAGCAATGGTCGGGGCCGGGCAATTTTAGGCAAAATTAGGCAATTCTGAGCAACAAGCAGAGTGTAGGAAGATGAAAAAAAGGTGGCATTCTAATGTGTATTTTCCATCAGTTGAGGCTGTGTGCATGACAGCAGCTGTTAGCATGTAAAGGCAGATTTCAAACGGCTGTCAAAAATTCAGTTATTAAGACAAAAATCTGAAAATACATAAATTGTATCTAGACAGCATGGAGATGTGTTGATAATTTGTTTTTAACAATGATTTATTGGCTCCAAAAGTGAAAAACTGATGTTTAAAAAAGCCATTTTTGAATTGACTCCAATTGTTCTCATGAGAGCGAAAATTGCTGTAAAAAAAATTCAGTTTTTGACATAAAATTCTGATATTTTCCAAACATCATTAACTATGACTCCAAAATTTTGTCATTTTTTTAAATGAACATTGAAAATGTATTTAGCAAAGATTTTGCAAGTATATGTTTACAATACCGTTTACAGTCAAACATTTTGATGCACTGTAGGCTCAATTTTCCATAAATCAAAAATCTGTGAGGATTGTTTGTGTAGGACAGTCTGAAGATGCTCTGTTGCAAGTTTGGTGTCAATTAAGCAAAAATTGTGGGAGGAGATGGTTTAATAAGTTTAACAGTTTTTGAAGAAAACAGAGTGATGGACTTCATAATTTGAAATAGATTTAAATATACAAAAGTTTCTTCAGTATTGGGGCTACATTTTGGTGAAAGTTGCAAATCTGTAGCACATATGGTTGATTTGTTGTAAATTTTCTAAATTTTGAACTTTGGAGGCTTGCTGTAGCGCCACAATCAGGGGTCCGTTTGACAAAGTGGGTTCAACAAACTCTGAGTGTAACCCTGAACTCTGAGTTGATCTACTCTGAGATAAGAAACTCTGAGTTTTCGGTTCCAGAACAGCTGATTTGAGTTGGTTTAATCAACTCGGAGTAGTTTGACCTGGAGTTAAGCGCGTGCATCACAACTATAAAAAGCCAGCATCAATGGAGCCCCGATTCGACGAGTCACCATGGCAACGGGGAAGAGGAGGGCTGCGTTTTTCACCCCACTTGAATTGGAAATCTTAATGAGCTCATATGGCGAGTTTAACACGTTTTTAGAAAGAAGTGCAACATAGCTGCAGCTGCAAAAGAGAGGGAGACGGCGTGGGAGAACATTGCTGCCCGGGTCAATGCGTAACTTTAAATGTAGTCCTTTGTGATCACAATAATATTACAGGGGAAAACTGTTTGAATGGTAGCCTATTAAGTTATTTCATTTAGGTGCAATCCCGCGGAGGGGCAGCACCTTAAGATGAAATATAAAAACGGACCCCAGGACTATGGGCCTGTTTTACCAGCTGAGGCAATCTGGCATGGGACTGGACCTTTATGCAAAGTTTGGTGATTTTTCACACATGGGAAGTAGGATTTCCTCAGAAGAAGAAGAAGAAAGAACATGCAGGATAACAATAAAGATACGTGTATGTGAACATTTAGAATTTCTACTTCCAGGAAAAAAAAGAAAAAAAAATCAGAACCAAGTGTTCTCTCATGAAGGAAGAACAGTTTTGATGCCACAGTAACGTCATTGGAGTCCTCTTCTAATCTTCATGGGGAACCTGTCAAGACAGATTAATAAATGAAAAGATCAATAACTGATCAAGTATTTATTAGAGTTCATATTGGACATTATTAACGCTACGCTGGCTATGTGACAAGTGATTATCTGCTTCTGACAGTGATGGAAAGTAACTAAGTTCAAACTTAAGTACTGTATTTATGTTCTTTTTTAAGGTAATTAAAAAGTATTTATTATATTTATTTATAACATATTTTTTATTTTATCCTGCTTCATACTTCTATTCCACAACATTTCAGAGGAAGATATTCTACTTTTGACTGCATAACAGCATCTATAGTTACTCAGATTATAAATTAAAGACATATGTTTATATTAGTGCTCTGTTATGTTCACAGCATAGTTGAAACCAACCTGTTCTCAACCCAACTCATCACATACAAACAAAATGTCACCACCTCTCAGCGTCTGATACTGAGACAGAAGTTGATCCACCTGATGCAGTCAGAAAGATGTTTTTGACATGATGTGAAAGGGTTGCTTTGGTTTAGGTTTTGGTACTAAAACTGAAGAAAAAGAAGAAATTTATTTATATAACCCTTTTCACAGACACAAGTCATCTGCTTAACATGGGTGTCTGCTTAACACAGACAGATGTGGGTAGCTGAGGACAAAGGCCCTATATTTAGTAAGATCGTGGGGGCTGGTGTAATAGGGTAGATTGTATCAGCACCTTCTTCTTATCTGATCTGTATTGTAGTGGCACTGATAAGGTGTGGTTTGTGTGTGCAGTGGTGCCTCACTCCCTGGGCTATTTAAGCTGCAGGCTGCAAACACTGCTTTCTCTCTCACTCTTTGGTTGCTTTTAACCTGCAGGCTGAGGTCTCCCCCGTATGCTACAGCCTTGAGGCTGAGTTGAAGTTCCAGAAAGGCAGAAGAGTGATGCCAGCCTAGTTGTTGGCAGCAGCCTGAAGCCAGCCATCAAGTGACAGCTACGTGTGACAATGAAGCACAACTACAGAAGCAACCAATGTGTGGCAAAAAGCGGACCTTGACCTGCTCTCCTCCTCCCCATCTGCGTGTAAAAAGACTGACATTCCTCTGCCCCTTTTGAAATGAAAAGACTGACCTTTCCCCCTCCCCAACATTAGATTATCACTTTGATTTTTATACATGTGTAAATAATAAAATTGTACTTTTTAACCCATTTTGACATTGTGTTGTCTTTTTTCTCTACAATCCTGGTTGTCAAATTGGTAATCTGCAGACCCACTGCAAGTCTTGCAGTAAGGGTGTTATACTACCTTTTCTGGAGCAACAACCAGAACCTTTGTCTTATCAACACTGAGTGGCAAGTAATTCTCTGTAATTCTCTGCTGTCCAGTCCCTGATGGAAGAATGTGTAGCCGTCTCCCACAGTCATCCAGACGAGTTATCAAGCTGCAAAGGTTTACCAGCACCAAAATCACCAAAATGTCACTGAGTATATGATACTTCAGAATCGATATTCCAGTGGTCAATTTCAGTTGTTCAAAGTTCTGCCAGGATCGTGGCAGTTTCAGAGCAATCGGTGGCGTCTATGGCTGCGAGCTATTAAATATGTTGACTGGATTGAGGATGCGATCAAAACTGCTTATGTTTGCAGCTGCCTATTGACAAGCTGTTGTGGTCCGCAGTACTTCCGTTGCCAAAATGCATGTGCAGCTTTCTCATTGTTTACAAACTGTAAAAGGATCTATGCTGTCACTTTGTTTGTGTTTGTGGTTTGTTTTTCACCTCATGGTTGTAGCCATTTTGTTTCAAGTAGGGATCGCGCCCACTGATTTGGCTCCCTGTGTGGTTACTGCTCGTCACCCTGTGATTATGGCAACCTTTGTTTTGGACGTGTTTACTGTTGTGTATGTTGTAGCGGTGTCATCAGTAATGGGAACATACGGGATGAGTCTCAGAGGGGCATTGACATTTTGTTGGTTTCTGATGAGTTGGGAGTAAAAACAAGCTGTTGAAACAATGATGTACTCACTGTGATCAGGTAGGAGATGAATTTGTGCCTGATGATGAGGAATCAGAGTCTAGAAGTAGAAAATGAAAAGTGAAATATTTAATTTGAAATGATGCTCACAGGAAAATAATACCAGTCACATTTAATTCTTCATAATAGAACAATAAAATAAATATATTTCATTTTTCATAAAATAAAACTTACTCTTGCAGGTCTGAGTCCTGAAACACAGATGAGAGATTACAGTATTAAAAGTGAAATCAGAATTGATGAAAGGACAGAAAGAAAACATGTTTTGTTCCTCTAACTCAGTATATATAGAACATCTGTTGACCTCTACTGTGTTATCATGTCAGTGAAGTTACTTATAACTTATTTTTGACATATTATCATTGAGTTGAAGCTGCATGTTAAAGCGATATTCCACTTTAAGAGATTAACCCACGTAGTATATACTCACCACCATGTTGATGTGATGGTGGATGAAAATCTTCAATTTCCAAAACAGTCCTGGAGTTTTAGGAGAAACAGGATAGCAGCCTCATCCAGTACAATGGCAGTGAATGGTGACCACGGATAAAACGTTAAAAATAGCACACAAAACAAACACAAAATGTCTCCATCCTGCTTGTGTGGTGTAATCCAAGTGTCCGCGAGCCGCGACATTAAAAATTAACCGCAAAAGACGCCATTTTTGCCATGTTTTTAGCAGAAATATCAGCTGTTGCACATAGCCGGTAAGATGTAAACATGGCGTCGATCTCGCAAGACTTCGTATATATCCTAATGGCCGCACATGCCAAGTCTCGCGAGATCGACGCCATGTTTACATCTTACCGGCTACGTGCAACAACTGATATTTCTGCTAAAAACATGGCAAAAATGGCGTCTTTTGCGGTTAATTTTTAATGTCGCTGCTCGCGGACACTTGGATTACACCACACAAGCAGAATGGAGACATTTTGTGTGCTATTTTTAACGTTTTATCCGTGGTCACCATTCACTGCCATTGTACTGGATGAGGCTGCTATCCTGTTTCTCCTAAAACTCCAGGACTGTTTTGGAAATTGAAGATTTTCATCCACCATCACATCGACATGGTGGTGAGTATATACTGCGTGGGTTAATCTCTTAAAGTGGAATATCGCTTTAAATCCAACAGTGGAGTAAAAATGTCTTCACTCACCTTTATTGTACCTTCTCCACATGAAAAGTCCAATGATGCAGAGTGTCAGCAGCAGCAGTCCTACAGCAGCTCCAACAACAGCACCAACAGGAGACTCTGAAGGAGGAACTGGAACCAAAACACAACATTCACACTTTGTCTCCACCATTGGAAGGAGATGAAGATGTTTGCTTTACAGCAGTGGTTCACAAATGGTGTATTAGTCTTTAAATATGTGTTGATTTTGTGAATAAGACAGTCAAAAGAGAATCACATTTGCATTTCCAGTCAGTTGAACAGTAGTTCTGGTTTCCTTTAACTCTTAGATTTGCTTCAGTACAGGGAGCTCAGAGCTCAGAGTCTCGTCTCACACACGTGTGTTTTGTAGGGAGGTCACTGTGTCCTCAGATATTGTCAAGGACTTTGATGAGTACTATGTTATCATCAATACTGCCCCATGTGGGGCGAGAAGGGGACCATGACACCCCGATGAGAAGTTGGCCACTGGAACACGACACACATGGAGCAGGGCAGAGAACAAGACACTGCTGGAATGCTACTACACCAGCAACCCCAGTGAGAGAGGGTATATGAAGAGGATGTGGGACCTATGGATGCTTCGAAACCCCACATCCACGAAGACTGCAAAGCAACTTGTGACCCAGTGCTCTAATATCCGTAAGAACAACTGCAATTAGAGATTGATGAGGTACAATGTGCCTCATCCACGGTACAAAGATGCTACGGCAAGGGGGAACCAGGACGACAGGTCAGTGCGGGGATGTCATCTGCATCCCTGAATAATGAGATTGGGTACCAAGCCCCAAGAAGCACAGACACCCTGAACACAAGGGCAGTTGACCTGTGAGAACAGATCACAGAATCCTGGGGGAACACAACTATCTACCTGCCAAGGCTAAGAGACAAAGTACCAGATGAATCTCTACTCGAAGACATGAACATGGCACTGATGACTATATCCACAGAAACCATCACCGAGACCAATCAGCTGATGTATGCAGCGGCAACAGTCCTCCTACGCAAGCTAGGCTACAAGATGAACAGCAGTAGCCAGAAGGAGCAGGGGAACCCTCCATGGAAGAGGAGACTGGAGAGCAAGATCATGGCAACAAGGATGGAGGTTAGCTTGCTAACTGAGCCACAGAAAGGTGTAAAGATCAGGAAGGAAGTGCCAAGGAGATACAACAAGCTGTCCATAGATGAAGGTCTGGAGACTGCCAAGCAGAGGCTCACAGCCCTGGCTACCCGCCTTAAGAGATACAGCAGAGAAGCTGAGACCAGGAGAATAAATAGACTGTTCTCCAACAACCCAGCTAAGGTCTACTCTCAATGGCAGGGTAGTAAGAACACCCAGATAGACCCACCAAAGGCTGAAACTGAGCTCTACTGGAAGAGTATCTGGGAGAAGAAGGCATCACATAACACCAATGCCCAGTGGTTGCTCGAATTGAAAGCTAGCCTCCCAGAACAGGAACCAGTAGAAATTACCACCACAGACATCCAAGAAAGAGTGTCTAAGATGAAGAGCTGGACAGCACCAGGGCCCGACATGATCCACGCCTACTGGCTCAAAAAGCTAACCGCAATCCATGAATGTCTGGCAGCACAGATGAACCAACTGCTAAGATCAGGAACCCACCCAGAGTGGCTGACCCAAGGCCGTACAGTCCTCATCATGAAGGACCCACAGAAGGGCCCAATACCATCCAACTACCGGCCTATAACCTGCCTGAGTACAACATGGAAGCTCCTGTCAGGCATCATAGCGGCTAAGATGAGTAGGCACATGGATCAGTACATGAGTAGAGCACAGAAAGGAATTGGCAACAACACCAGAGGAGCCAAACACCAGCTACTGGTTGACAGGGCAGTCACCCAGGACTGTAAGACCAGAAGTACCAACCTGTGCACTGCCTGGATTGACTACAAGAAGGCCTATGACTCGATGCCACACACATGGATACTGGAGTGCCTAGACCTGTATAAGATCAACAGGACACTTAGAGCCTTCATCAAGAACTTGATGAAGGCAACTCTGGAAGCCAACTCACAGCCAAATGCAGACGTGAGCATCAAATGTGGTATATACCAAGGAGATGCACTGTCCCCCCTGCTGTTCTGCATAGGCCTGAACCCCCTCAACCATATCATCACCAAGAGTGGCTTTGGATACCGATTCTGAAGTGGGACAACAATCAGCCACCTCCTCTACATGGACGACATCAAGCTGTATGCCAAGAGTGAGCGTGACATCGACTCCCTGATTCACCTCACCAGGATATACAGCAATGACATCGGGATGTCATTCGGACTAGATAAGTGTGGACAGATGGTGTGCAGAAGAGGGAAGATGATCACCACTGAAAGGGTTGAACTACCTGAAGGCAACATAGCAGATGTTCAGGACAGCTACAAATACCTGGGGATCCCACAGATCCCCTGAAGAGTCAGCTGAATGGCAAGAACAAGATAATAATAATAATAATAATAATAATTTTATTTATATAACACTTTTCAAGCTTACGCACAAAGTGCTTTCCACATTAAAATATTTACAGAACAAGAATAAAAAATCATAGACCCACAAAATCCCCCACCCGTTAAATACAAAATCAGGAACATAAAAGATCATATAGAAACACTTAAAAGAGTATTTCAAGCAGATATAAACAAACATTATTAATTCCTAAAAATAATAAAACAATAAAGCATTAATGATCGTAGGCTATAGAAGTGAGATTTAAGAAGTCGCTTGAAAGCTGCAGTGGAGTCTGCTGATCTCACATTAAGGGGAAGGCTGTTCCAGAGCCGAGGGGCCATAACTGAAAAAGCCCGGTCACCCTTAGTTTTAAGTCTGGTCTGAGGAACAGCCAGAAGGTTTTGATCAGCTGACCTCAAGGGCCTGGCTGGAGTGTACAGAGTTAAGAGTTCCTTAATATAATCTGGAGCAAGACCATGAATTGCCTAGTACGTAATTAATATATTATATATATGTATGTATATATACACACATATATATATATATATGTAATATCCTCGATAACTAGTGTCCACTGATTTTCTTCTCTGTACCAGCACTGTGCAGGTTGTTAACAAAAGAGGAAAACAATCTTATTTTACGTGCCTAGAACTTTTTTTGTTTTGCAGAGTTATCAAAAGAGGCATTGTGTATCACTGAAGTTAAAAATTCATTTTTACTTTTTACTTTTGCACTTAAGTACATTTCAGAACCTGTACTTTCTTACTTTTATTTGAGTAAAGGAGTTGAATCAGTACTTCTTTTTTTACACAAGTATCTGTACTTCTACTTAAGTAAAGAATGTGAGTACTTTTGCCATCTCTGCTGACAGCTGTCAATCAAGTTTTCAATTGAATGAAACTTACCGACCAGGGCCCAATACCTGGGCCCGCTTTGGTCTTCTGCTCTTGTAGTACTGTTTTTGTTTCATCCCCCAGCGAGAGGAATGAAGCTCCCTTGGATTGTCCTCAGGATAGTAGTGGGAATGAATTTTGGCGAACCAGTGACTGGCAGCACGCCAATGGGACGGGAGTGATCCAGGTAAGCGATTCAAATGGCTTAAGTAAACGATCCAAAGGTCCTATTGCTAAGACCTTTTACCCAGCAAGAGGATGTAAGTAAAACATCAAAGATCTGGAAACTGTATCATGACTTTGTGGCTCAAAACTGTATAAAATGCCGACGCATGCGCATTCACTCCAAATGTCCATGTCTGTCAATCCAGGCAATAAACACCTATGCCCTGCCAGTGATCAGATACACTGCTGGTATAATATCCTGGCCACTGGAAGAAATGGAAGCCACTGATATCAAGACAAGGAAGCTCCTTACGATGCATGGAGGGTTTCACCAGCACCAAGTCCAGCGTCCTGAGGCTATACACTAAGCAGAAAATAGGAGGCTGCGGACTAGGGTCAGAAGGGTCTGAACCACTATCCAGGAGGAAACAGCAAGCCTCTGGGAGTACATCAGGAAGATGGCCCCCAATGATGACCTGCTGAGTGAATGCCTCAAGCAGCAGAAGCCCAGTAAGGAGGAGCCAGAAGGGATGGCATGGACAGACAAGCCCCTGTATGGCATGTACCATCGACAGCTTGAGGAAGTGGCTGACATAGCGAAAACATACTAGTGGCTGGAAAAGTCTGGACTGAATGACAGCACAGAGGCACTGATCATGGCCGCACAAGAGCAAGCCTTGAACACAAGGTCAGTAGAAGCCAGGGTCTACCACAGCAGACAGGACCCCAGGTGAAGGCTGTGCAAAGATGCCCCTGAGACAATTCAGCACATAACAGCAGGGTGTAAGATGCTGGCAGGGAAGGCATACATGGAGCGTCATAACCAGGTGGCTAACATCGTACACAGGAACATCTGTACTGAGTATGGGCTGGAGCTCCCAGGATCAAGGTGGAAGACACCTCCGAAGGTGATCCAGAACGACCGAGCCAAGATCCTGTGGGACAGGACAAACTGGTGATGGTGAACCAACCGGACATAGTGGTGGTAGACAAAGAACAGAAGACAGTCACAGTGGTGGATGTAACAATCCCAAGTGACAGTAACATCAGGAAGAAAGAGCACGAGAAGCTGGAGAAATACCAGGGTCTCAAGGAGGAGCTGGAGAAGATTTGGGGTGTAAAGGCAAAAGTGGTCCCAGTAGTGATCGGGGCACTCGGAGCGGTAACCCCCAAGCTGGGAGAATGGCTCCAGCAGATACCAGGAAGAACATCTGAGATCTCTGTCCAGATGAGCGCACTCCTGGAAACAGCTAAGATCCTGCGCAGAACCCTCAAGCTCCCAGGCCTCTGGTAGAGGACCCGAGCTTGAAGGAGACACAATACCGCCCATACACACACACACACACATGTCTGTATATGCTGTCTCTTATACACATCTAGATGTGTATAAGAGACAGGTATAATACCCTGGCCACTGGAAGAAATCAAAGCCACTGATATCAAGACAAGGAAGCACCTTACGATGCATGGAGGGTTTCACCCTAAGTCCAGCGTCCTGAGGCTATACACTAAGCGGAAGACAGGAGGCCGCGGGCTAGTGAGCGTCAGAGCCACTATCCAGATGGAAACAGCAAGCCTCTGGGAGTACATCAGGAAGATGGCCCCCAATGATGACCTGCTGAGTGAATGCCTCAAGCAGCAGAAGCCCAGTAAGGAGGAGCCAGAAGGGATGGCATGGACAGACAAGCCCCTGTATGGCATGTACCATCGACAGCTTGAGGAAGTGGCTGACAGCGAAAACATACCAGTGGCTGGAAAAGGCTGGACTGAAAGACAGCACAGAGGCACTGATCATGGCCGCACAAGAGCAAGCCCTGAACACAAGGTCAATAGAGGTGTGTTGGGCTGTAAAGGCAAAAGTGGTCCCAGTAGTGATCGGGGCACTCGGAACGGTAACCCCCAAGCTGGGAGAATGTTCCAGCAGATACCAGGAAGAACATCTGAGATCTCTGTCCAGAAGAGCACAATCCTGGGAACAGCTAAGATCCTGCGCAGAACCCTCGAGCTCCC
>JAJHUR010135794.1:3069-24419 GCA_027495735.1 Lutjanus campechanus | reverse complement strand
TTGACGATGACGTTGACGATGATGTTGATGTTGATGTTGATGATGACGCTGATGATGACGATGACGTTGACGATGACATTGACGATGACGTTGACGATGATGTTGATGTTGATGTTGATGATGACGCTGATGATGACGATGACGTTGACGATGACATTGACGATGACGTTGACGATGATGTTGATGTTGATGTTGATGATGACGCTGATGATGACGATGACGTTGACGATGACATTGACGATGACGTTGACGATGATGTTGACGATGACGTTGACGATGATGTTGATGATGACGCTGATGATGACGATGACGTTGACGATGATGTTGACGATGATGTTGATGATGACGATGACGGTGACGGTGAAGATGAAGGTGACGATGACGGTGACGATGACGTTGACATGATGATGACGCTGATGATGATGACGACGATGGAATTGACGATGATGTTGACGATGATGTTGATGATGACGATGACGACGACGATGACGGTGACGGTGACGATGACGGTGACGATGACGTTGACGATGACGGTGACGTGACGATGACGGTGACGATGACGTTGACGATGACGGTGACGGTGACGATGACGTTGACGATGATGATGACGCTGATGATGATGACGACGATGACATTGACGATGATGTTGACGATGACGTTGACGATGATGTTGACGATGATGTTGATGACGTTGACGATGATGTTGATGATGACGTTGACGTTGACGATGATGTTGACAATGATGTTGATGATGACGATGACGACGACGATGACGGTGACGGTGACGATGACGGTGACGATGACGTTGACGATGACGGTGACGGTGACGATGACGTTGACGATGATGATGACGATGACGTTGACGATGATGTTGATGTTGGCGTTGACGATGATGTTGATGTTGGCGTTGACGATGACGTTGACGATGACGGTGACGACGACGTTAACGATGACGTTAACGATGACGTTGATGTTGACGTTGACGATGGCGTTGATGATGATGATGACGATGACGTTGACGACGACGTTGATGATGACGCTGACGATGATGACGATGATGATGGAGAGTGACTTACCTGTGCTCACTCTCCACTCAGTCAAACTGTGGGGGAAGGTCAGCGAGAGTCTGGGGAAGATCTGCTGCATGCGCCCGCACATCGAACGCTTCACCTTTGTCGGTAAGTAAAACTGAGGAGAACGGAGGGAAAAGTAACAGCCAATCACCAGCCAGTAAATCAGAGTTAACGCCATAGAAAACAGTGGATTGTCTGACGGGTCACTGGTCACATGTTTCAGGTGCTTTTCAGGTCGTACTGGTGTTTATCAGTATTTTATTCAAGCACAATGCCAGTTAACTGTTGCCTTTAAGATGATACGCAGCCGCCGGCCACTAGTCGGCGCTGCAGCTCCATCAGACAGCAGCTGCTCTCACACAGTGCATATGTCTCGGTGGTCCACCCAACCCGGCACAGTGGGACACATGACGCCTTGTACAACCAGCACAGTTTGAAAATTCAGTCATTATCAGTTTTTGAGTTGACAGAACTGAAGCTGCTCGTCTGCTGTAATCCAAGTCTCCTAAAGCCCCAACATGCTGTTTGCACACCGTCACACCACACACACACCACACACACACACACACACACACACCGTCTCACACACACACACACACAGAGTTCAGACAGTGTGCATGTGAACGTGTTTCCACGCTGAAGATCTACAGTGAAGATTCAGGATAAAAACATGGTGGAAATACGAGTTTTTTCAGTCAACCTGGCACATCCGAACAGTTGACTCTGCAGAAAGAAGTTTGATGTCACTTCCTGTGTCCACTTGGTGGCGCTGTGACTGTGACTCCTGATTGTCATGTAGATGTGTTCAGGCCATCCTGTCTTTAAAATGCTCCATTAATAATTGGATAAAACAAAAACTTTTAAATGTACTTTAGCCAATCAGATTCCGTCTCTCTGTTTATTTGTTTCCTGTTTGATTATTTACAGTTTGTACATCAGGATTAGTTTAATTTAAACGTCCAAATCACAGAGCAGCAACAGGAGCTCTGATTGGTCAGAACACAAAACAGCTGTACTTTATTATTAAAGAGTAATAAATCAATTCATTTGTAATAATGTCTTACTGTTGTAATGATGAAATGCTGAGTGATGTTTTGTCTCGTTGTGTCAGATGAAAATGCTAACCTGGGCACTGCGATGAGATACGAGGAGATCGGTGAGTTCAGGGTCTGAACGTGAACCTGTGTGCTGCGTCGTGTCTGTCCTGTTGTGTGTGAACTCCTTCTGATTGGTCGGTTGGTTTGTTTGTATCCAGTAAACATGTTGTTTGTTTACTGAGGACTCTGGTGTCTCTTTCCTCCTGCCTGTTTGTCGTCTGTAGAGTTACGCATCTTGCTCCTGTGTGGCAGTGATCTCCTGGAGTCCTTCTGCATCCCTGGCCTCTGGAAGGACAGTGATGTAAGCACACTGTTGCCCCGCCCCCACCCGACCGTTAACCCCGCCCCAACCCACCCTGTAGCTCCTCCCCTCTTACCTCTTTCCTCCAAACTCTATCGTAACAAACAAGCGGTTATTTTGATGTTGTTGACGAAGGAAGCATCTGCAAAAAGAAAGCGTCACCTCCCCACAGCATGCAGTGTTATTCTTCTCTCACACTGCTAACAAGCTAACCACCATGCTAACGTGAGTGCTAGCTGTTAGCAAGACAGTGACAGTATTCAAGGTTTGTATTGTATTCCTAAACCCCGCCCCTTTTTGCTCTGTGCTTCACGAGACGAAAACAACGTCAAAAACGTAACGAGACAAAAAATGAGGTAGAACATGTGAGACGAAAACGCTGTGAGAAATAAAACATAAAAGAGGTAACGAGATTTTAAAAAAGGGTAAAGTATGGATCCACCGCGGGATGATCACTGTGATTCTGTTTTTGATGGATGCTGCATCGAGCTGCACAGCACACAGGAAGTTAGACAACATAACAGTTTTTGTTCTGACAAAATAAAAAACCTGTGGAGACAAAACAAAGTATTTAACTGTGCAGCCTGCTGGTGTGTTGTAGAAACACACAAAAACAAAGAATCACTGCTGGGGCGTGTAGTTCTGTGGAGGATCTGTCTCCTCTAGACGCCACAGTAGTTTAGCTGGTTTGCTGACTGGACAATAAGTTAATTCAAGATAACATGTTTGTATCAGTGAGCTTCCTCTGTTCTGTACTTTATTTTCTCAAAGATCAACAGTATCAGGATGGGTTCTAAGTTATCAGCAGTCACGTCAACACAACACAAAGAACCAGAGGATTTAACTTCTCCTCAGTGAGCTGATTGTTTCAACATGTGCTGTGTGACTGAGGAACCTGACCGAAGCTCTTCTTACTGCTGGTTTTAGATGGAGGTGATCGTGGGGGATTTTGGGATCGTGGTAGTTCCTCGTGATGGAGCCGACACAGAGCGCATCATGAATCACTCCTCCATCCTCCGCAAGTACAAGGTGAGAGCCGAATATCTCTGTGCACGCACCCTGACTTCAGTTTTTACCTTTTATGTCAGAGAAACGTCCTTCACTGTCCTGTCTGGTGTCTCGGTTTCAGGACAACATCATCGTGGTGAAAGACGCGATGAGCCACCCCATGTCCATCGTCAGCTCAACCAAGAGCAGGTGAGGATGTTTATAAAACCACAGCCTGCTGGGCTTTTGACTCCGGTCAGTCTGACTGCATGTAAAGTGTGAATAATGCAACAAATTTAAGATTCATGCCTTTATATTTGAGACTTTTTCAGATGACTCAGATTGATAATATTTAGCCTCACTTAGCACAAAGTCTGTCCTCAGTCCAGCCTCACCATGAAATCACTTCAGCAAATATTCACCTCAGCCGACATGTACCAGCTCTGTGTGTGTGTGTGTGTGTGTGTGTGTGTGTGGCGCAAAATTCCTGTGTCTGTGTCGTGTTATTTGCATCATTTGCACCAGGTGATGTGTCTTTACATGAACTAAATATGTCATCTTGCCCCCCCCTCCCCCCCAGACTGGCCCTGCAGCACGGGGACGGACATGTCGTGGACTACCTGAGTCAGCCGGTCATCGATTACATCCTGCAGAGTCAGCTGTACATCAACGCCTCGGGATAGAGACGACATCCTGCCCGCATGACAACAGGGAAAGTGGAGCGGGGTGGAGGGGAGGGGCTACCTACAACCACCATCATCTATATAAATATAACCGCCCCCCCCCACCCCACCCTCCTAAAAAAACTAAAACTTCCTTCTCTGTCTTCTGTGTCAAACATATACTCTTCTTTGAGCTGTCGCTTTCCCACAGGAGCATTAGTGTCCCTCCTGTCTGTCTGTGTCATGTGACTCTACCATCAGGTCGGGGGTGGGGTTGGGGTGGGGTCGGGGTGGGGTTGGGGTGGGGGTGTTGGAGACGAGGTATGGAGGTAATCTCTAAGGGCTGCAGAGGTGTCATTGACGTATTTTTCCACTGCGGTGACTCTGTTTGTTCTCTGTCTTTATTAAAGTTGGGGCTGCATGACACACAGCCGGGCATGCTCCGTGTACCAGTGGCAGATGGGAAAAAAAATGATTCTTCTGTATCAGGGTGGTGACTTTAAGGGTTTCTGGGCCTCATGCAAGAACCACAAACAGACTCGTTTAATAAAAGCACGTATGAATGATTTAAGAAAAGATTCCACAGTTTCCTGGTTAGCCAATGTAGCTAACGCTGAAAACTCGTCTCCAGCTGATGGCTACATGCTAACTGGCTAAAGCTAACAGGTCCCAGTTAATCCGTCCTCTTTGTCTCCAGTTGATGAGTAATGTTGGAAAACAGAAGTCCAGGCTGGACCAGTAGATCACTTTAAACTACTCACACTGATACTGACGTCCCAGAGGTGTTCAAGGACGTCTCTGGAGACGGTCAAAGGTCAAAGGTCAAAGGTCAAAGCAATTAAGTGTATTATTGGAAAAAGAAGTAACCCAAGCAGACCCCAGAGTCTGACTGAAGAACCTGAAGAACCCGAAGAACCTGCTCTCAGCACTTTTGTTCTCTCTTTCTTAGGGCTGATTTCACCTTATTTTTTAGAAACGCTCCCCTTGTTGCCATGGAAACGATGGCGTAATGTTTTCCTCATTTGACTTTTGATTTCACTGGACTTTCATTTTCAACAGTGACATGGAAAGTCCCCGTCTTCCTGTTCAGGACATGTTCAGACACATGTTCAGTCATATCTCCTTTAACTTTAAACTTTAACTTTAAAAACTAAAAACTTTAATTCTCTCCAGGTTTTATGTTAAATCAAACAGGTTATGTACTAAATTTAACTTCTTCAATCTTAAAGTTTCAAAGTAAACTCTGCGCTCTCGTCTCGACGGTGAACTCGCTGCTGCTGCTGCTGCTGCAGACGGGTTGAGAAGCAGGAGTGAAGATGAATCTGTGTTTAAATCCCAAAACTTACCAATAGTTGTTTATATGTATAACATTCAGTGCTTCATGATATTAAATATATTTAAATAGTGCTGAGTTACTTCAACAGATCAAACCTCAACAGCAGCATGAAAAAGGAGAATATAAGCTCTGACTAGTCTGACAGGCAGGAACTGATGAAGCTTCTTGGATAAGAGGCGAAACGTCTTCAGAAAAGACTTTTGAACAAGTCCAGTTGCTTTTGATTTAATCTTTCTTTTGGCTTACAATGACCTGGACGAATGAGAACATTCACGGACAATATAAGCGATTTCAACGTATTTCTGTGATGCAGAAAAACACACCAGAACAAATAAGATTTAGACTTTATTGTTTTTTATTTTGTCACATCAACTTGACCTCCTTCTGTTTTTGTCAAGGAACGACTGACATTACAGAGACCTGGAAGCTCCGCCCACTTTTCCTCATACAGTCAAACTGCTCTTATGTTTTGTTAAAAATTCACTGTGAAACTCTTAAATTGACTCTTTGGAGACATTTTGGTGATGATTCCTCTCAGATGTGTCTCTTCTAAAACCTGAGTGGAGAAAACCTGCAGGACAGAGCGGCTGCGTCACGGACACGTCCTGCAGGTGGATGTGATGAAACTGCTGCTTTTCTAGTTAACGGAGAATAAAAAGCTGAAAAATGTTCTTGCATGAGGCCCCGTTTCATCTCCTGCGTCGTCTGAAGGAAACCTGTAACTCATAGATGAGCTCCGCTCGGCCTGAGGTCCTTCTGTAGCTACGACTGTACATACTGTAGTGACACGTCGCTCACAGTTCAGGTTTAAACCGGTTTCAATCAGAGCTAAAGGTATATTAACCTGCAGGTAACCATAGCAACAGCACAGCTGCTTCAGGCTCTGACAAACCCCGTCTCAAACATGGAGGATAAACTCAGAATCAGATTTTAGGATGTCGAGGAATCACTGACAAACAGCTGTATTCATGATGATGATGGTGATGATGATGATGGTGATGGTGATGGTGATGGTGATGATGATGATGATGATGATGATGATGATGAAGAATGAATCCTCAGCAGCAGACACTGGGCGGCGTTGTTGTGAGTGTGTACGGTTGTTCTTTTCTTCTTCATGTGCTCCTGTTAGCTCCTCGTAGACTCTGCATGCTTAGACAGTTTGGTTCTGGCATGAACGTTTATCACTCGGTAGAATATGATGATCTGTTGTGAATGTGTTTACAAAAAAAAAAAAAAAAAGAAACAACACAAAAAAGTCAAATATATAAATATAAATATGAATTTAACATCCGGTCCATTTTCTATCTGCTCTGTAAATGTACAGATCTCATCAGCGTCTGATGTTCATCTGTTAGCAATGATTTCTACATTTATTCCTGTTTCCTGTGTGTGTGCGTGCGTGTGAGTGTGTGTGTGTGTGTGTGTGTGTGTGTGTGTGTGTGTGTCTGATGACCCGACAGCAAAAGAAAGAAAAAAGAAAAATCTAAAGCATTTTTTTTTATTTTCATCTACTGATCTTTAAAGGGACAGTTCACCCTAAAATTTAACAACAACAACAACAACATAGTTTTGTTCTGAGTTACAGAGTTTTGAAAATGTATTGTATTAAAACTCATCAGTTATATTTGATCAGAAAAGCTTTGATGATATTTGAGGACGTCATCGTTTAGAAACACTGATCAACATTTTATGAACCAGACAACTGATCGATTAGAGGAATAATTATTTCCAGATTGATCATTAGTTGTAAATCGATCCAAACATGTGAGAACAGGTGTGCTTCACCTGTTTTCAGGTTTTTCTGTTGCATGTTGCCTTTTATATTAAAAATGTTGTTTTATTATCATATAAATATTAGCAGCATCAAACATCCCAAAATTGAAAAAAATTTGATTTTAAAAGTTATAATAATAAATGTTGTAAATAAATAATGATAATAACAATAATGTAAATAATAACATTTCATTTGACGTCATTATCAGACTGAGGATTTGATCATATTTGTCATTATTCTGCTTTTTAAAGTTAAAGTCATCAGATAAAATGGAAGTTTCTGCCTTTTGCTTTGGTATGATCCAATATTTTTTGGTACGCTCTGCAAAGGCAGAAAACAGGAACTTCCAAATAAGGTCAAAGGTCAAATCAGAGGTCAGGATTAATATGTAGAAACAATAACCTGATATAAAGATATAAATATAATTATCTGCCTCAACAACAAGAAAACTTTCAAGTCATGTTTCTCAGTTCTGCTCTCTGAGAAGTTCCTGCCCGTTTCCTCTGGAGGTCAGAGGTCAGAGGTGGAGGATGGACAAGACTGCAAAACTTTATAAGCAGTGTTTCATCCAAATGTTTCACAAATTTTAACCAAATTCTGAGTAAAAAGCAAATATGATTGAAAGCTTGTTTCCATTATTAGGAGTTTGTTGATGGAGATGAGCAGCAGGTGGCGCCAGTTCAGTGTAGTGATCATGAGGAAACAGCTGATCAGTGACCTTATTGTTCAATAAATCATCTACCATCAATAACATGAACAATTCTTTAGAAAAAAAAGACAAAACCACCTCCAGAGAGCATAAAAAGTTTTTGTGAAATTGAGGAAGTTTTGTTTTATTGTTGCTTTTTTCATGTGATATTTAAAAATGAATAAAAATGTGTTGATGGAAACGAGTAATGAGAAGCAGGAACAGAAGAGAAAATAATCTTTCAGTTCATTTAAGAAGATGTGATGAAGTTTTGTCCTGATGACCAGGATCACGTCCACTTCTTTTTATTCAGGTCATCATTATAACAGAATCATTATAATTATCATTTAATTACCAACTTGTCACATGCGAGTGTTTGAGGGTTTATTTTGACAGAATTTGATGCCTCATACATTCACATCAAATACAAAACTGATTCTAAAAGAGGCGAGACGACGTGTAAAACCTACAGACAAAAAGTTTTTGACCTAAATTCAGTTGAATTCAGCAGAAAAACAAGATGTTCAAACGTTCAAATGTTTTTAGTAAATATTGTCTTTCTGTTGAGACGGGAGCAACAAAGAAACATTCAGCAGGTGAACAGGTGACGTTCAGCTTCTTAAATATAAATATTTTCTGTTTTCTTTCCTCTCTGACACTTTAAGAGACATTTCTGACATTTTCTGAACCAAACAACTGATCAATTAGTAGAAAAGATATTGCCAGATTGATCACTATTTGACAACATTTTGACAGGATACATTTTTCTCTGATTGATCACGTATTGACTATCTGGCAATAATGAATCGATCCGTTGTTCAACTGAATATAGGTTTGCAAATCTTTGAATTCTTCAGTGTTTTTAGAAATGCAGTTGTAGATAAATATGATCAAAGTGATCAATAATGAGACTAAAACATCCTGTAAATTATAAAACAGTGCAGCAGATTTTATTTAGAATAAATGTGCTGGTCGACCTGGTGACCGACAGCAGAACAAACAAACAGATGTTCTGTATGTACACTTATAAATATAATACTTTAACATCCACACACGCTCATACATCACATCATCATCAGAAATATAAACACACAGAAACAACAGAGTCATTATACGCAGCGTCCGTCCACTCAGCAGGTCAAAGGTCATTTTCTACGTGTATTAAAGAAGACAAAGACGTCACCAGTGGGACGTTTGTGCAACAGTGCAAAGATAAAATCATGTTTGATGCAAAAAAAACAGAAAGATGTTATAAATACAGTTTATAACCTAAAATGTTTATTTTGCTGGTTAGTTGCTTGAGGAGACTCGTGTTCTGATGGCAGGTTGGTTGAATGGTGGATCAGGACTGAGTGGAACCAGAACCAGGCAGCAGAGACGCCGACGTGTCTCTCGGCGGTCCTTAGGCCTCCTCGATTGGTGGGCTGTTGTAGCAGCCCTTGGGGACGGCCTTCAGGATGTCCTCCAGGTTAGCGATGTCTCCCAGGATGGTGTCGATGTCCGCGTTGATGCCGGTGAGCCGGCGCCTCTGAGCGGCCTCCTGCTGCTCCATGTCCCTGAGACGAGGCCGCAGAGTCCCCTCCACGTCCCTCTGAGCGCCGGCCAGGTCGTCCTCCAGCTGCTTCAGACGGTCTTCGTCCACGACGCCGGGCTGGTCTGAGGAGGAGAAGAAGACAAGAGACTCAGAGGGTGAGACAGACGCTAAAAAACTGAGGTGGACAACATGACAGCTGCCCAACAGTGAATCCAGAACATCTGGATGTCCCCCTGGTGGCTGGCTGCAGTACAGGCCTCTGAAGAAGCTTCTTTAATGGGAAAACATTGTCAAGAACCCAAACAAGTCCAGCTAGAACCTGACTGAACAAGCACTTCACTTAGTGAACTTTATTTCTGAGCTGTTTGTTGGACTTGCAGCTTCATTTCTAACCGACTGCAAATGACAAATAAATGGACTCTGACTCTGACATGCAACATTATTGTGATTCATACATCATTTACTGAAACCAGGCTGACAGCACCGAAGTCACACAATGACACAAACACACTAACAGATGGAGGCAGCAGCAGACCAACAACTCCTGAGTTCACTGAGCTAAAATTACTGATTTTATCAATGGAGTTTGGTTGGTTTGTAGCGAGTGATGTTTGTCTGATATAACGGTGGTTTCCTGTCAGAAAAGTCTGTCTGACAGAAAGGTCAAGAGGTGAAAATATTCCAAATATAGCGTCCACACAATGTCTGTGTGTCTGACTCGTTCTGGGAGACGAGGAGAAAAGAAGAAAGACGACAGAGCAGCTGTTCTGTTCGATAATGTGAAAAGTTTTACTCACTCATGTTCGCCAGCAGACTGTTGATGTCCTGCAGAGTTTTCCCCACGGCGGCTCTCGTCCGTCTGGCGTTGTTGAAAGCTGCAGCCGCTCCAGCAGCAGCCTGCAGAGGAAACATTCACATCATTCACTTAGTGCCTTTACTACAGTAAAGTAAAGTAAAAATACACTTTAAATGTAACTTAATCGACTAATTGTTTGTATAGACTCTTGGGTAGTTAAATTTATGACACATTTTATAAACTCTTCATATGTTTAGTTTGTAAAGCTGTCAGTTAAACGTAGGGGAGTAGCAGTTAAATAATGGCATAAAAGTAAGGTAGAGGTACCTCAAAACTGTATTCAAGTACAGTAATTGAGTAAATATACTCAGTTACAATCATAGTATCTATGAGTTACCTGCTCAGCATCACCCTCCAGCCTCCTGGCAGTGTCCAGCTCAAAGTTCAGCTCTCCGGCTGCACCGACGGCCTTCGTCCTCAGATCCATCGAGTCCTTGTTCAGTTTGGTGGCTTCGTTCAGCAGACCGGCATGAGACGGCAAAGAGCCAATCGTTCCCTAAAGAAAGAAGACACGCAGTCAGCACAGAACCCAGATCCAACACTGGAACCGAACCAGTTCATGTCAACAGTTTGTTTCAAAGCACCCGACACAAACACAGGACCAGAGAGGACCTCCAGAACGAGGAGGTGTTTATCCAGCCTTGTTGTAGCTCAGGCCTGTATTTGGGACCCAGCTTTTATTTGAGGAAATATGGTATTCAGAAACATTTTTGTTGTATATTTGTTATTACAGTGTTACACATCTTCTCCTCAGACACTGTCTCTTATCTTGTCAAAGTGTTAATTTGCTCTCTGTTTTATAAGAGTGTTGATGATTGGCTCTTACTTCCAGATTGGTGACCAGGTTCTCCAGCACATTGATGGTTCCCAGGGCGCCGTCGTAATTAGTAGTCACGTCTCCCAGGATGGACAGCGTCTCACCGTTGTTGATGACAGCCTGCTGGATGGTGGCGTTGATGCCGGGAAGGCGTTTGATGGCGGCGTCGGCCAGAGCTTTGCTGCCCTCGATCTGTTGATCGAACCCTGTGGAGAGGACAAGGAGTCACGTTTAGTCCAGTGCTTTTAGTTTGATTTCAGAGAAAACAGAGTCAGTCAGTGTCTTTACCTCTCAGGGTGTTCAGGGCGTCATCCAGCTCGTCGGTGTTGCTGTTGATGCGTTGCAGAGCGCCTTCAGTGTCGGCCTTGGCGATGTTGACTCTGTCCAGCAGCTTGTCAAAACCCTGCAGAGAGGAACCACATCAACATTCAACTAAGACCAGACTTGGGCTAGTTTTTACTTCTACGGTCTGTATGAGAAAAATTTGATGATTTTTATTTTATTATTATTATTTTATTTATGTTATGGTTGGACTTTGTGCCTAATAATCACATGAAGTGTCTGAAAGGACTTCATCTGCATGTTCTCACGGAACGTGGGGATGTGAGCCCTGATGTTTAAACATCTGGCAAAAGAGAAGGTAACAGCTGCTAGCTTGTTAATGTTCATACTATTATTGACTCAGGCTGCTCGTTCTGAGGTTGTTTGAACATTTTAGACTAAACTCTAAAATTCTGCAACTGAAATCAGACGAAATGAAATTTTATCGTTGAGTCAACAAGGATTTACAAAACCATACAAAACGTACGTTGATTACAACTGTGGACTAGAATCTTTTGACCAGTTACCAAAGTCATTTTGTCCCCTGAATGCGTGCGCACCTTCTAACGTTTCTAAACCAGAAGCCTGTTTATACCCACAGTCTACATCCGGTGAGTCAGACTAGTGCTACTGTGGCTGGAAAGCAATCCGCTAACATGCTAACACACAGTAACATATTGGGTAGTCCACCAAAATAGCTCACCAAGCTAGCTGGCTTGCCAGTAGTTAGCTAACCACTAGCTAGCAAGCTACCTAGCTTATTCACAAAAAGCTACATATGTATTTAAATGTTTGCATTCCCATAATCCTTCAGTACCTGCTGGGCGACCTTCCCCTTGGCCAGCAGGTCCTCAGTGGCAGCCATGTCTCGCTGCACGCTGCCCTGCAGTGCCTCAAAGCCTGAGATGTCCCCGTCCACTGCCTGCTTGAGACCGCCCAACCTGGCGAACATGGCGTCCACCCCCTCCTGAGCATGATGGGAGATCAGAGAGATTAGAGACTTCACTGAATAAGAACGTTCTCATTAATAATGTTTCCTAAAGTCACGGCTCCTTCTTTCGACAGCAGCAGTTACCTTCAGGGATGATGGGATGCTTCGCTCCATGCTGGCGATGTCTTTCAGCATGCCGTCCGCCATTTTGCTCTCGTCCCTGGCCTCACCGCTCAGCCGGGTTCCCTGGTTCTCCAGACTCTTCACCTGAGCTGAAGTCTGGTCGTACCTGAACACACATCGACATCATTAGTTCAGAGTTCCCAAACGTTTCCATGTTCCAAGTAGCGTTAGCTTATGGCTGGAGCCCATTTTACAAGATGTCTTTAAAAACCCAGAAACTTCTTCTTTTAGTTTGTTTTTGTTTTAAATGATACTGAAGTTTTGACGGTTTTAAACATTGTTCTGAGAGAACGTCGCAGCAGAGAACACATCTGTGGCACTCAGCCGTGCAGAGTTCCGTCGGTCTGTTCGTCGGGACTTTTCCTTTTCAAAAATGTGTATAAGAATGTCGTGACACGCAGTCTTTATGAATGGTTATAACCATTGTCATTAAGTGTTATTTGGTCAGTTATGTCACTTTTAACACAAAGTTGACATTGTTTGAGTTGAGTTTGTCTTTGTTATAACAATTTGACATGATCAAATTTAAAGAAGCTTTTTTGTGTTATAAAGACGTTAAACTGTCATATGTGGTTGATTTTGACAGTGAGACGTGTTATCAGGATGTCATGAATATTTTCCTTGACCTCAAGTAAAGTGGCACATTTGGACTTGTCATAAAGATGTCATTCAATGTTATAAGGCCAGTAGACAGCAGAGTATAGGTGACTTAGCTTACAGAGTTTAGCGGATGGACAGATAGCTCTTAGCTTGTTTACTTGTTGCTAAAGTAGGCTAACTGCTGTTATCTGTAGCTGGCCTGGCTAGTTAGCTTGGTTAGCTTCGGAACTTGCCGCCTAATTAGCTGAGTCAGCTCCTCAGTTAGTGACATCATAAGATTTAAAAAAAACAGACAGGAGGGACTTACATGGTTTTCAGATCTCCGATCAGCTCTTTGACTTTGTTCTCTCTGTTCATGAGCGTCCGGACCAGATCCAGACTCTTCTCCGAGTCACTCAGGGCGGCGGTGGCGCTTCGCTCCACAGCGTCCGCCTTCGTCTGATGTCTGCAGGACGGACAAACAGGAAATAAGACACATGCGTCTCACACGGTGTAATGGGAGCATTTATCAATTCATCAATAACACAATAAAATGATCAGGGTGGACTTACTGATCAGCCAGACTGGAAGCTGTCTGCACCAGAGAGGACAGGAAGTTTGGACCCAGCGGAGCATCTCCAAGAGGAAGCTCCTGACAGGAAGGAAGAGACAAACAGGTTCATCATCATCATCATCATCATCATCATCATCATCATCAGATAAGTTTCACTGTGAAACCAGAGACCAAAATCTACAAACTGTCGGTGTGATTTGATGAATGTTTGTGTATTTGCTGTCAGAACAGATATAAAATCTGCGGCCTGCTCCTTTAAATTCTGATTGATGAAGAGTACATCGCTCTCAGGTCTTACAGCTGATCTGATGTCAGTCTTGGCTTTGTTCAGTTTGCGTTTCATCTCCTCTATCAGGGTCTGGACCTCCTCCACCTTCGTCCTGTACGTCTGCTGTCGTCGTTTGATGTCGTCGGCGGCGTCGGCCATGTTCTGGATGTCCTGACCTTCGGCCAGCTGGCTCCTGCTGATGGACGACAGACGACCCTGCAGGTTCTTCTCCGACCCTGTTGGATACGAGAGGTGTGCCGTCAGACGAGTCTTTTATTTATCGTATGTTTAGTGACAGATCTCTGAGCGAAACGTTTCACCGTGACCATGTGATCTCACCTGCGAGCCGCTTGGCGTCGTCCTGCAGATCCTCCACCAGCTCCTCTGTGGCTCTCAGCGCCGCCTCCATCTCCTTGCTGTTGGCTGGTTTCAAACCTCCGTCCACGTTTGAGAACAGAGTCTCCAGCTCCTTCAGTTTGGCAGCGTAAGCCTCCATCTGAAACACAATCAGTCAGTTAACAAACTGATTTACAACCTTAAAGGGATATTTCACCCAAAAATGAAAACTCACTCATTATCTACCATCACCAAGTTTTCAAATGAATCTGACTCAGAAATAAGGAACAGATTCTCTCTGTTGTCCTTTTTTAAGTCACAATAATGATTTCTGACTTACAATCACAGCACCTTTATTTTTATTTGTAGATGTAAATCTACAGGGTTGTTTTATGGACTAAAAAAACTAAATCTGACCTTCAGTCAGCATAAGGGTGAGGAGATAATGACTGAAAATGATCATTTTTAACTGAGCTTAAAGCTGCTTCAAGGAACTTTCATTTGGCGTTGATTTTGGAGCCCCCTGTGGACAAAAGTGGTAGTGTTTCCACCAGAATAACCACAGAATATAATCAAATATAAAGATAAAACTGCTTGCATAAGTTTTAAGTTTCATTCAATCAAACAGGAAATGAAGTAGAGTCCTCTCAGCTATACCTTTATTTTGATGGGGCTGAAACAGGCGGGACAGTTGGACCGTTGGCACCTCAGACCCTCGAAGCCCGGTCTGCACCGACAGCGACCAGAACTATCACACTGTCTGGACTCGGAGCCCTGAACGTCACAGTCACATGCTGCTCCACAAAAACAGGAACAAGAGGAAAGAGTTAATATTTTCAGCTGTCAAACACAAATATGGTGAAAATGTTGAGATAACTTCATACAAGCAAGAACATTAATCCATAAATCCACTGTAACGATCAGATTGAACCAAATTCATCCAGAATATTGAACCTTTTCTGATATTTTTTGACCTTCACATCTTAAATTAAACCGTCAGTCAGAATAAACAGCTAATTAACAGACGTTTATTCCACTGCAACAGTTCTATTATCAGAGAAGCTGAACTGAACTGATTATGACATTAAACTAATAAATTATTTCAGATTAGAAAATAACAACAGTCATCTTACGTTTGCAGGCGTCGGTGGCTCGGCTGTGGTAGAAACCTCGCTCGCAGTCCTCGCAGTTCCACCCCTTCGTGTTGTTCAGACACTTCAGACATTCGCCGGTGCTGCGATCGCAACTTCCCGTCACGCTTGTTTCAATGTGGCCATTACACTGGCAGGGTCTGCAGCGCTGCTGCACGCCGGCGCCCCCTGCAGGCTTACCGTAAAACCCCTCCTGACAGACGTCACAGCGAGCACCTGAGGGGGGAAACCAGACACAAAATGATCCTTTAATTGGTTTTGGCTTTCAGTTTAGTTGTTTCCTGTTTTACTTTGAAAGAGTCTTTGCTCATATCTTTGTTGACTTTATTTCCTGTCTTTTTCCCGCCTTTTTTCTGTGTCTGTGTCATTTTTGTCCACTGCACAAATTACTCAGCCTGTGCACAAAGGTTTTTTAAAAGTGTTTTGTGTATTTGTAATTAAAATTTGTGCAGAAATATTTGAGACGTGGACACTCAAATATCTTTTTATGTGACCCTCGTTTGTCTCCATATAAAGGCTCTATAATCGTCTTCTGAGTGTAGAAATTGCGCCACCTTCTGCTCATCTCAATGAACTGACTCCTCATATTGAACAGTAGTGGATGAAACAATCATTTTTCATCATTCATTCACTTTTGCTGATTTTTTTGAAATGTGGTTAAAATTAGTGCTACATTTGGACGGACTCCTGACTGCAGTGATAATCCTGAGACGTACCTGTGGTTCCGGTTGGACAGCGGTCACAACGAGGCTCCAGTGAGCCGACAGCCAGTGAGCAGGACACTCCGTCCGGACAGGGACACTTCACACAGCTCTGAGGCTGCCAGGGGTCCCGGTAAAATCCCTCGGAGCAGCTCAGGTCTCCGGGTGTCTCGTCGGCAGAGTAACAGTCTCCGGTCTGCGGGTCGCAGCTGCCTCCTCTGCAGCTGCAGGGTACGCAGGGGCTGAGCGCTCCGTCTGCAGGGGTCTTGCGCGTGAAACCGGCCGAGCATCGCTCACAGAACTCGCCCTCGTATCCTGGCGGGCAGCTGCAAGTCTGAACCCAACGGGCCGGGACGCCGTCTCCACGCCGCGCTGACACCAGCTGCACGTTGTTGAGGTAACCACGTCCTGAAAAGACAAGAGTTCAACCAATCAAGATCAAGATCACCCTCGAAATAATGAGCAACAGGGAGCTAACTAAATCTGTCACTGTGTGGAGGAACTGCGAGTGATCGCTGAAAGCTGAAAGTTCTCTCACGGGAGGCTGGATAAAATGAAGACAGAAAAAAATATGGAAGTACAAAAGGAAACTCACCATTTTCTCCAAATGTTGCACGGATCTTGATGGCGGTGAGGTTCTGTAGGAGCGTCTGGAACTTGAAGGAGGAGAGCTGAGGCCTCCATCTGCTGCTGGGCTGCTCATCCAGTCTGTTCATGAGACAGAAAATATGATTTTACACTTTACAACAATAACTGAGACTCCAGCTGCTGTTATTGTTCCAGTCAGTACATGTGAAAGTGTGAAGATTCTTCATACGTGTAAAATTTAACCACTTTGAAGCACCAGGTGGGAGTTTATCACTGTGAGAAATATGTTCTGCAGCACGTTTAAAGTTTCTGCAGGTTGGTTTTCTGACCTGAAGCTGTAGTTGATCTTCTGTCCACAGGGGACGATGGAGCGCAGGTCTCCCAGCGAGGCGGAGACGCGGAGACCGGCACCTTCCAGGATCACGTCATTGGTGGACGGGTGTCGGACGCCCCGGTCAAGGCGCAACGAGAAGGAAAAGTTCTGACCATAACTCAGCAACTGATTCCCCAGATAAGGAGCTGAAGGAGAGGAGAGACACGCCTGGTCAAACAAGAGGAGAGGAGAGGAGAGGAAAGGGAAGGGAAGGAAAGGAAAGGAAAGGAAAGGAAAGGAGAGGAGAAGGAAAGGAAGAGGAAAGGAGAGGAGAGGAGAGGAGAGGAGAGGAAAGGAGAAAGGAGAGGAGAGGAGACGAGACGAGACGAAAGGAAAGGAAAGGACACATGAAGACAGGATGAAGAGATGAGGAGGAAAGTGGAAAATTTAAATGAAGATAAAGGAGGATAAAGGAGGCGGGGTTTGTTCTCACCTGGGGCGTACAGGTAAACAGGCAGGCTGTTTTTAGAGATTACTTCCAGGTCCTGGTGTTTTGGTGACCAGCGGAAGTGAACGTTGTCGGGGGTGACGCCCTGCGCTGTCGCCGTCGTCCATCCCTCGGGACCTGAAAACACAACACAGTCTGTCACCTCACACAAGATCACGAGCTTTTATTTTGAAATTGAACCCAGAATCATCATCAGGGGTCTTTTATTGTGAAGTGGAGAGGTGAAAGGTTACCGTCGGCGAAGGTGGAGGTGATGCTGTGGACGGAGTAACCGGACTGTGGGGAACACTGCCTGCTGTGGCCGAAACAGAAACACGGCAGAGTCAAACTCCCAGAATCCTCTCTGTGCTGACGTCTGAAAAACAAGCGACAGGAAGTTAGGACCAAATATGGAAAGAACCTTTATGGTTCTAGTTAGCACCTTTATTTCTAAGAGTTGTGTATAAAGAATATCAGCTGATATAAACCGATATCTGGATGTTTTTTGTTCCCTAATATCCGTATCAGCATCGTTGGGCCCTAATTTTAATGACTCTGTGTTTCTTCACCTTTGTGAGCAGCCGTTCGGTCCGATCGGTCCGTCTGGGCAGAGGTTACATTTGTCTCCCGTGACGCCTTCTTTACAGCTGCAGCGCCCCCTGCTGTCACATGTGGCGCTGACAGAACCTGCAGGGAAAGAAACTCGTCAGTTACAAAACTGAAGCGTTTGCTTGGTTCAGAACATTTAAGGAAAGCTGTATGTTGTGGATTCTCACCGGTGGGGTTGCAGCGGCAGGGCGTGCAGCTCAGTACCGCCCCCTGCATGTGGAAGCCGGCCTTGCAGCGCTCGCAGTGGCGGCCCTCGGTGTTTCCCTGACAGTCGACGCAGTGCAGACCCCAGGCGTCCCGGAGGCAGTACCGAGATCTCCCGTTACAGTCGCAGCGTACCATGGCTGCAGGAGGCAGGAGGTCAAAGGTCATTTTGATGAAAAGAGGAAACATCAGAAGGTGATTCAAATCAGAGGTGACAAAAGCACAAACATTCTGTACTCAAGTACAAGTACAGATACTCGAGTAAAAGTACTGATTCAACTTGTTTTCTGCAGTAAAAGTGAAAAAGTTCAGGCTCTGAAATGTCCTCAGAGAATAAAAGTCAACGTCTTCGTCTGTTCAGCCTTGTTGTGTCTTTTTGTATTATTTTGTCTTGTTACGTCTTTTTTGTCTTGTGATGTATTTTATGTCTTGTTTCCTCTTTTGTGTTGATTTTCATCTGATGGAAACGATGTGAGAGATACCTGAAAACTCTCCTGAAGTACAGTAACTAAGTATTTGTACTCTGATTAGATTCTGTAGGATTCACCTTGTGGGGAGCAGATGTTTACAGAGTGTGAAGTGTGTCATATGTTCTGTGGTTTGTTCTGAAATCCCACTGAGAGCTGCACCTCCCAGCCTGAAGCCCTGCGGACAGACAGAGTCCCACCCCGAGCAGACAACGCCTCGTGTGAGGAGACGTCCCGCAGATCATCGCAGACATCTGAGAGGATTTTTTCCGACCTGCTGCATTAAAGCACCATTTTAAATTCTGACAGTTTCAACAAGCTGCTGCTTGTTTCTGCTGTTGGCAGCGCCGGGAAACTTCACACTCACGAGCCGTGTTTAGTCATAAAGTTACATAAAGACGGGCAGGCGGAGGCAGACGTCTTTCTGGAGAAATATTCTCTATTTAATTCAAGTGTGTAACATTTAGGAGGATCTGAGTGTAATTATCATCCAGCCTGGAGCCAGTAAAACTTTTCATCGAGATCAAAGCGATCCAGATCCTGAATGAAACCGATCATGTAGGTTTTGTCCTGGTTTTTCAAAGAATCTTCAGACTGGATCATTCTGATCCAGATACCAGGATCAGGATCACTGAATCTGGATTTGCAGTCTGGAGGTGCAAGATTATCTTGAATTAAATGTCAAAAGTGTGCTGCTGTTTTTCTTGATCAAAAGATCCTCAGTAAAATAAAAATGAAGTCGGGTCACGTTCTCCTCTGCACTGAGGAACGCTGAGAACTGTGGAGCCTGACAGTTTTAATTGTAAATATCAGTTTGTTGGTTACCTGATCTGTCTTAGTTTAATATGCAAGAAATTAATATAATGATGATTAAAAACATCCCACGAGCCCTGAATCCTCACCGGGATCAGGTTAGCATCAAAACTCTCCACATTTCCACCTTAAGGTTTTGAAATATCCAAAAATAAGATCTGATCTGGATTCTGTGGAGGACTGGATTACCAGACCACAGTTCTGAAAGATCAGGATCATGTCCTGGTTTTGAAAAACACACATCTGAGATTTAAGGGATCATTCTGGCAGCTTTATCCTGAAACAGCTTCTTTTAAAAACAACTTTTTAAAAGTTTTAATCTGAGTTAATCCTGACTTTCAGGGGACTGCTGTAACCAGGATTTCGGTTGTGGTCTGTGATGGTTTTAGACCAGAAAGTCTTCAGAACCTGAAGTAAAGCAGGAAACCACAGAGCTGCTCAGACAAATGTAATCGAGTAAAAAGTGTCATATTTGCCTCTGAGATGCAGGAGAGAAGTGTGATAACATGGAGATACTCAACTCAAGCTCCCCTGAATTAGAACTAAAGTACTTGAGTAAAAGTACTTGATTACAATCCACTGCTGAGCCAGACTGATGTCAGCGCTGAGAGTGCAGGTGAGGCGAGCTGAAGGTGTGTCGGCCGGTCGGGACGAGGTGATTCAGTGTGACTCACTCTGTGATCATAGTTAATGTTTGTCTGAGAAGATTCCTCCTTCAACACTTTAACTAAAATAATAATGATACAACACAGGAGGGGGCAACACCTGAGGAGGGTTTACCCCCCCGAGGAAACTCAGCCACGCCCACAAACTGTCGGCTCTTACATCACAGGCTGAGACGGAAAATTATTATGACAAAGTTAAAAAGAAGACAGCAAACAGACAAAAACAAAGCAGCGTATGAAGAGATGATCAATAAATCAAACTGTCTCAGAGCAGTGAAACCACAGCACAATAATAATAAGAACATATTAAAAAATAGATCCAAACATGTGGAAAGCACACAGACGTGTTTTCACATGATTGAACACAGTTCTTCAACTACTGATCAATCTGCCAATAATATCCCACTAATCAATTAGTTCTTTGATCCATAAAATGTCTCACAAATGTCTCACAAATGTCTCATTTTGTCCACAAATTCAAAGATCTTCAGTTTCCTGTCAGAGAGTAAAGAAACCTGAAAATATTCACACTTAAGAAGCTGAAATCAGAGAATTTAGACATTTTTTAATCCTGTCAAATATGTCCAATGAGGAGCAGGAGGGACAGAAATATGTTCTTTACTTTCATTATCAATCAATCTGTTAAATATTTTCATCATTAATCAATAACTTGTTTGGTCCACAGCCCAAAGACTTTCAGTTTACAGTTGTTTTAAAAAGTTTTGTTTGTTCATTAAATGTTTAAAAAGCCCATAAAAATATTCTAAAAAGAAGATGAAATCTGCTCTGCAGATCAATTATCACCATCACAGAGGAGATCAATTATCACGATCTGCTCTGCAGATCAATTATCACGATCTGCTCTCCGGATCAATTATCACGATCACAGAGGAGATCAATTATCACGATCTGCTCTCCAGATCAATTATGATGATCAGGTTAAATAACTTCTGGATCATGTTCTCAGGTGTTTTCTGGAGCCTCAGTTACCTGCACAGGTAAACACTGAACCCCCCCCCCCCCCCCCCCCCC
>JAJHUR010135788.1:9109-19219 GCA_027495735.1 Lutjanus campechanus | reverse complement strand
TACCTTCTATCTCTACTCCAGAGCTCCTACATCAACATGTCTGTAAGGAGGAGGAGGTTCTCACTGACCAGCAGCTCTGTAACCAGAAGAGGAACTCCAGTCTGGACCAAGAGGACCCAGAGCCTCCACAGATTAGAGAGGAACAGGAGGAACTCTGCATCAGTCAGGAGGGAGAGCAGCTTGAAGTGAAGCTGGAGACTGAGAACAAGGAAGAGATCAGTCATCAAGGCAGGCTGCTGGATATCGAAAAGAAACCTGAAATAAAGTCACAGAGGATAGGTGAGTAAAACTTCATTTTTCTACTAACACAAAACAAAAAAATTAAATGTATATACAGTCCCAAAGGTGTAATTGTAGTTTACTGTTCAAAAGTTTACAAATCCTTATAGAAAAACTTTAAAAAACGTGAAACTAAGTTAGTTCAGATGGCTGAGATATGGGAGCCCATTTCCAACAGAAAACGACAATTCAAGAAAATAAAATAAATCCTGATTTTGGCATAAAACAACATAATTATGAAATTTTAAAAAGTTTTAAATATGAGCTGAAAAAAAACTGAGATAAAAAGACAAAGTGATGAAATATAAGGGTCATGAGATAAAAATTCTGACATTTTATATTTTTTATTTCACCGTTAGTGTTTCCCATGCATTTGGCTCGCCACAATAAGAGCATGGGCCGCCACGAATCGAGATCTGCCATCCACAATCAATTAATTCAGATTAAAGTAGGAATAAAATGATAAAATAAGAACACACATATTTGGACCCAGGTAACAGTTACACCGTCATTCTGTGGGAAACGCTGATAATTATTAATATTTATTACATATTATTGACTTTTAACTATGATTTATCATGGTATTGTTTTCATTTTCACTGCAAGAAATATAAGAACTTAACGAGACGATCCGACAGAGACAGCACAAGTCAAAGAGCAGTAAGCAGGGCAGATAAGGGCAGGGAGGGAGCAGAAAAAGCGTCCGCCTTCGTTGAGAGCCAGAAGAGAGAAAGTAAAATGAAATAAAAACTGGAAGCTGAGCATCAAACACTGTGCTGATTTAAAGGATAACTTCGGTATTTTTCAACCTGGGCCCTATTTCCCCATGTGTATGTGTGTGTATGATCGACAGCTGCAACTCGTTTTAAAATTGGTGCGGTATTGAGGGACGCAGATGCAGCCGGCAGCTGCGAAACGAGTTATAACGGTGGATATCGGGGCAAATTGGTCCGTAAAAGTTTGTGCATTAAACGTGCTTTTTTACACCACAGTCCGGATCAGATCACCAGTGTAATCTCTGTAAACAGTATGCTTCACTTACTGCTTGCTGTGTGTGACGACATCTCGCGGGATCTTTGTTTGTTTCCGGAAGAAAACAGGAGTCATGCTGAGAGCCGGTCAGAGCGGAGTTAGCTGTCCCGGAGTTCAGTTGAAAGTTTTACTGCAACTATTGAAAACAATGGTTCGTGTTTTTGCGTCATCGAAATGCAAGAACAGGATGTCATGCAACACCCTGTACAGCTTTTACAGGCTGACTTTGTCGCACAGCAACTAGAGCTGCGCATCTTCACTGGTCTCACGATTCGATTCGGTTACGATTATCCAGTCAACGATTCGATTCGATTCGATTCCACGATGCATCACGATGCATTGCATCCTCAATTTTTTATATTACTGCATATGTCTACTTTTTCTATCAGTGAATAGGCTACAAGCAGTCAGATAAATATGAACTCCCTTTTTATTGTTCCTAAAGTACTTTAGAACATGACATAAAAGTCTTCAATGCCAAAACGCACTGCAGGCTTCAGATTTAACATTCCATCACCACAAAACCAGCAGTATAATAGGAAAATGTTGCTATTTATGTGCATCTGTTTATTTATTTAGTATTACTATTAATTATAGTTTATTTCTTTAATAAAAAATATTGTCCTCTGAAAGAAAAAAAATCCTCAGCCTTTTTTCACTAAACAGACTAAACTGTGCGCGATATTCATGTTTTTGTATTAAGAAAGCAGGATAATTTACATCGCTGTCATCTAGTTAACATCAGGATGTTTTAGACCACAGCAGACAGCAAACTGCACATGACACGGACACACACAGATATTTATAATAATGCAGCGAAGTGACAAACGTTTCATGGAGAAGACGAGCGGCTGTCTGTCTGTTACTGAGACAGATATTTTAGTCAGGGAACTGTTCAATAACATCAGGATTTATCATCAAAAAAGTTTTATATCAGTCAGCACTTCACACACGCTCCCTCTCTCTCCTCTCTGCTCTCTTTCTCCTCCTTCGTAACGTTAGATATGAATAATCGGCGGGGAGTTATTAAGTATTTAAAAACAAATCGGACTTGGAGCAAAAAAAAACAAAAAACTGCACAGAAGTGTTCAGTAATATTATGTTTCATGATCATAAAAAGTTTTTATATCACCTGTCCGTATTCACACGCTCTCTCTCTCCCTCCCTCTGCTGCGGGTCATTGTTTTTTATTTAACGTGGTTTCAGGTGGAGCTTATCCTCTCATCTATGACTTTTTTATTCCATTTAACTTAACTCAACTTAAAGCATAGCACCTCCTGACAGTGCTCAAAATCAAAATAAACACTTCTGCAGTCTAGTCTAGTCTAACGTTGCTACGGCGCTCGTTGCGAGCAGGAAGTTATTTTGAATTTTATAACTTTATTGTCCGGCCGCTGCCGGAAAATTAAGAAGGGACGTCTCTCTGCTACAATCGATTATGTCCTGTCACTGCATCGATACAGAATCGTCCACGTCCGAATCGCGATGCATCTTAAAAACGGTTAATTTTGACACCCCTAACAGCAACATGCTGAAGTTGTGGCAAATTGTGCTACAACTGGATGCTAACGCTCCTGCCCAGACACTGTGCCTGGCAGACCATCGGGTCTGCAGTGCACACTTTTCTCAAGATGACTATTGCCAGCCCAAGAAGAGAAGACATCCCATCCTGAAACACTTCACCAAACACACCTCAAGAAAACAGCTGTCCTACTCGCTGTAACGAAGACATTCTTCAACAAGCAAAGATCCTGTGAGATGTCGTCACAGAGTGAACGGTAAGAGAGACGCTTTGCATGTTGTTGACAGAGATTACACTGGTGATGTGAGCTGGACTGTGGCAAAAAAAGCATGTTTGATGCACAAACTTTTACGGACCAATCTGCCCCGATATCTACCGTTATCACTTGTTTCGCGGCTGCGGGCTGCATCCGCGTCCCTCAATATCGCAGCTATTTTAGAACGAGTTACAGCTATCAATCATACACACACATACACATGGGGAAATAGGGCCCAGGTTGAAAAATACTGAAGTTATCCTTTAAATAGGAACAGGTTCCTGTTTCAGTGACAGGTGCACAATAATGTCTATATCTAACTGGAATGAACAAATATGCTGCTTTAATAAAACAATTTATGAAACTTTGAAGTGGAAACAGGAGGTTAGTCGAGGGTTAGCATGACTGAAACTGGATCACAGAATATCAGTTGAACAGACTATGGACTGACACATCACAGATTCAGTCTGTTTAGTCTAGTAGACTGCAGAGGCTCTGTTGTATTTCATTAATCATCTCGAGTCACTTATAATTTTCTGGACTGGAAACCAATTCAAAATTGAAAGTTATTTGTGTGAAAAAATTACAACATTAGTCATGAAACACTGAGGACATCGACTGAATGGAGGTTTTAATATTTCTAATGTAAATAATTAATTTGGTGTTTGAATTATGCATTTTTTAAGTTTGTTTAAAAATCTGTATTGTTGGATTGGAAAAAAAAACATCAATATAACAAATGATTGCAAACTTCTGAATGGCTGTTTATACTGGTACTAATTTGTTTGCATGTCTGCGTGTTTGTCCAGAGCTCCTACATCAACATGTCTGGAAGGAGGAGGAGGTTCTCACAGACCAGCAGCTCTGTACCCAGGAGAGGAACTCCAGTCTGGACCAAGAGGACTCAGAGCCTCCAGAGATTAAAGAGGAACAGGAGGAACTCTGCATCAGTCAGGAGGGAGAGCAGCTTGAAGTGAAGCTGGAGACTGAGAACAAGGAAGAGATCAGTCATCAAGGCAGGCCGCTGGATATCATTTGGAAACCTGAAATAAACTCACAGAGGATAGGTGAGTAAAACTTCATTATTTTACTAACACAAAACAAAGGAATTAAATGTATATATTGTCCCAAAGGTGTAATTGTAGTTTACTGTTAACTTTAGAATCTCCTTCTAGAAAGACTTTAAAAAAGTTATAGTAAGTTAGTTCAGATGGCTGTGATATGGGAGCCCATTTCCACCAGTAGAAAGGGAACAAATTTCCATGGTAAGTCATAATTAGGAGTAAGGAAGACATAATTATGGCATAAAATGTAAATATTATGAAACTGTAGAACGTTTATGACTGAGATCAAAAGCTAAAACTATGGGATAAGTCTTTATAATGAGTCATGAGTTTAAAAGAGTAAACATTTCAAAAAGCCATAATTATGAGTTAATGATTAAAATGAGATTTTAAAAAATTCTGACCTTTTATCTCTTTTTATCTCACCATCAGTGTTTCCCATGCATTCATTTGTTTGTCGCAGCCCGCCACAATAAGAGCATGGGCCGCCACAAATCAAGATCTGCCATCCACGATCAATTAATTCAGATTAAAGTGGGAATAAAATGATAAAATAAGTTGAAAGTTCTGAAATAAAAAAAGAGAAAGAAAAGTAAAGAAAAGAGACAACAAAAGAAAACCTACTGGTAACATGGGCCATACATTTGTGCAAGGAACAGGATTTTTCAGTTAGAGTTTTTTCCCAGACCTTTATGTATTGGTCAATTTGTAACCTCAAGGAAAAGGTCAGCCTCTCCATACAGTTTATTTTGTTGATAATTGCAATCCAGTTGTCCTTTGATGGAGGTTTGCCTGCAGCCACTTCCCTGTGATGACTTCCTTGCTTGCAACAAGACGAGCTGTATAGAGATAGTTATCATGAGCAATTAGATTGTCTGGGAATTTGCCCAGGTATTTTGTGAGAAAAGAACAATCAACTTTTATCCCAAAAATGGTGCTCATTTCCTCTGCAGTCTCTTTCCAAAATGGAAGGATTAAAGAGCAGTCCCAAAATACATGAAAGTGGTCTGCCATTGATTTATCACACTGCCTCCAACAATCGTTCTGACCAAGAGAACCCCGCTGTAAAAATCTGACTTTGGGAGTCGCAAAAAATATATTATATTCTTCCAGCAGAACTCTCACCAGGACCTTGGGTTGGTAATTTTAACCTGATTCTCCCAGATATCGTTCCAGTCTTCTTCAGATATCTCCAGGTCTGATTCCTTCTCCCATTTCTGACTGACCTGAGCAGCTGGAGTTTTGTATTCTGGTACTAATTTGTTTGCATGTCTGGGTGTTTGTCCAGAGCTCTTACATCAACATGTGTGTAAGGAGGAGGAGGTTCTATCTGTCCATCAGCTCTGTAACCAGGAGAGGAACTCCAGTCTGGACCAAGAGGACCCAGAGCCTTCAGAGATTAAAGAGGAACAGGAGGAACGCTGCATCAGTCAGGAGGGAGAGCAGCTTGAAGTGAAGCTGACTGATGCCTTTACTTTGGCTCCTACTTATGAGGAAAGTGACCACAGTGAACCAGAACCAGAAAGTGACCACCTGCTCCTCTCTAACAGCTCTCCTGTATCTGAGAGCCAAAATCAGAAAGGAGGCAAACATCAAGACTCTGGATCAAGTAGAAATGCAGAATCAAAACCAAAGAAAAGACGTCAGAAAAGCAGAAGTCACAGCAACAAAGGAGAGAATTCTGAGTTGTCAGAGATTCACAGTGATACTGACACTGGTAAAAACTCTTTAAAATGTGACACCTGTGGGAAAGATTTTAAATGGAAGTCACAATTGATTAGACACCTGAGAGTCCACACAGGTGAGAAGCCATATTCATGCAAAACATGTGGGAAAGATCTCGCCGATAGCGGTAGCTTGAAACTCCACATGAGAACTCACACAGGTGAGAAACCACACCCTTGCAAGACCTGTGGGAAGAGGTTCTCTGATCCATCAGCTTTGAGATCTCATATAAGAACTCACACAGGTGAGAAACCCTATGTCTGTAAAATCTGCAGTAGGGGATTCATTATCAGTTCAGCATTGAAAACCCATATGACAATACACACAGGTGAGAGGCCATATTCATGCGAAACGTGGAAAAAAATTCACTCAGATTTCAGCTTTGAACATTCATATGAGAACACACACAGGTGAGAGGCCATATTCATGCAAAACATGTGGAAAAAGATTCACTCAGATTTCAGCTTTGAACCTTCATATGAGAACACACACAGGTGAGAAGCCACATTCATGCAAAACATGTGGAAAAAGATTCACTCAGATTTCAACTTTGAACATTCATATGAGAACACACACAGGTGAGAAGCCATATTCATGCAAAACATGTGGGAAACATTTCAACCTGAGTCATCATTTGGCAGTCCACATGAGAACTCACACAGAGGCCAAGACCAGACATGAGAGGCCAAGTCAAATCAAGTCAAATCAAGTCAAGTCAAATTTTATTCATGTAGCGCCAATTTTCAAAGAAGTTTTCTCAAGAGACTTTACATATAGGGTAGGTCTAGACCACACTCAATGATTATATTTACATCCAACAATTGAAACAATTCCCCCATGAGCAATCACTTTGGCGACAGCGTCGAGGAAAAATTTCCTTTTCACAGGCAGAAACCTCGGACAAATTCATGACTCACGGTAGTCGGTGATCTGACGGCACTGGTCGGCTTGAGAGGGAAAGAGGAGAAGGGGAAGAAAGAGGGGAGGGGTGGAAGAGAGAGAAAAGAACAGGCATAGAGAACAGTAGTAATAGAACATCAATAGTAAAACTATGTGTCGGGAATAGTAGTACATAGGCTTGGGCGATATCGTATCGCGTGCGATTTATCGTCAAAAAAACTGTTACCGATGAAAATTTGCCACTTTGCGATAACGGCGATAAATGCCACTTGATGACGCATTTTTTTGTGCGACGCCCTCACCAAAAAAAATCTGTTTAAGTCCGAACAACTGTACAGCGCACTGTGTTTCACACATAGGGGTGTGTACTGAAATGCTGTATTAAACGGCAGAATTATTAGAGATCAGAGTATTGATAAGCGCCGACATTTGAATTCTGATGTAATTTATTATCACACGGCTCTCTCCTCTCTGTCACTGCATCTTCTCCATACGCACACGTACAGCACACACACACAGAGGAGGTCAGAGCGTTTCTCTTACCCTGTCTCTGTCTGATCTGTTGATTTTTTTTCATCAGCAGGATGTTTTATAGCTCGCATTTTGTTTTTTTTTCCACATATAAAGTAAATTCACCCGCTATCAGTTTTCACAGCAGCAGAGAAGCTGCACGCAGAGGAGACTTGTTGTTAATGACGGAGTTTATTAAAACAATCGAAACTAACGTGATGGTGAATGACATAACACCAACCAGGTGCACTTATAAGATTAAACAACTGTATAAGGAGGCCTTTATGTTAAACAGGAGAGTCTGTGTTTCTCTATCAGAAACTGAGCGGAGCAGAGCGAACAGGTGAGGGAGGAGAGCAGATTGATCATTAATCAGTCGCAGATGCCGTCCTCTCGGACGGATTAAAAAAATAAAAATGCAAAACTGGTCAAAAACTGTACGGGGGTGTTCAGACAAATAAAGTCTCTGTGTGTGAAACACTGCAGAATGTAACATCATGATGTTAACATACAGTTTGCTGTCATTAGTTTGACAGAGAGTCACAGAGAGGGTTGTGTCTAGAAGGGAACCCTAGACCCGCGAAAGCTCGCGCGAGTTTGATATTTAAGTAGAAACAACGGACACAAATCCCGCAAGAGTTTTGCAAATCATAACATTATTTTATCGTCATATTTATCGTTATCGGCTAAATGCCTTAAATTATCGGGATACATTTTTTTGCCAATATCGCCCATCCCTAGTAGTACATATAAATATGTAAGCTCTATGTAAGTAGTAATACTAATACTAGATGTTACAATAATGATAAAATAATAGTAAGTAGCAGCAACAATGCGATGAATGTTTGATTAAGTGAGTTATAATAATCCACAGTAGAAGGTGCAGCAGTGATCAACGAACCATGTGCGGCCACAGTCCATGGGAATCTGCAGGATGACAAAGCAGAAAGACTCCGGGGAAGGAATCAAGTCAGTCACAGGCATTAATGGAACATAAACATCTGGGGAGGGAGATGAAGAAAGAGAGGAGCTCAGTGTGTCATGGAGTCCCCCAGCAGCCTAAACCTATAGCAGCATAACTAGGGGCTTGTCAGGGCAAAACTGAGCCAGCCCTAACTATAAGCTTTATCAAAAAGGAAGGTTTTAAGTCTACTCTTGGAGATCTTTGGGACCACCAGTAAGTCTGCAAATTGAGACCTAAGTGTTCTAGTGGGATGGTAGGGTACTCTAAGCTCTGTAAGATAAAATGGTGCCTGATCATTAAGCGCTTTGTATGTAAGGAGAAGGATTTTGAATTCTGTTTTGCTCCTTTATCCTAGATTCCTGTTAGTATACGAGATGCTGCATTTTGAACCAACTGCAGACTCTTTAGAGACTTATTGCTGCAGCCTGATAATAAGGCGTTGCAGTAATCTAGCCTAGAAGTAACAAATGCATGGACTAGTTTTTCTGCATCTGCTTGAGACAGGATGTGCCTGTTTTGTTTTTTATATATATATATATATATTGCGTAGGTGAAAAAAGGCAGTCCTTGAGATTTGTTTTATATGGGAGTTAAAGGATAAATCCTGGTCAAAAGTGACCCCCAGATTCCTTACTGTGGTGCTGGAGGCTAAAGTCAAGCCATCTAGTGTAACTATATCACTGATTAGTCTTTTTCAATGTTGTTTAGGGCCAAGTACGAAAACTTCGGTCTTATCTGAGCTTAGAAGCAGAAAATTGTGAGTCATCCAGACTTAACATCCTTAAGACATGCTTGTAGTTTCTCTAACTGATTTGTTTCATCAGGTTTTATTGATAAATATAATTGGCTGTCATCTGCATAACAGTGAAAGTTAATGGAGTGGTTTCTAATTATATTGCCTAAGGGGAGCATATATAAAGTGAATAGGATTGGCCCAAGCACTGAGCCTTGTGGAACTCCATACCTAACTTTACTGTGCACAGAGGATTCATCGTTAACGTGTACAAACTGAAAGCGATCTGATAAGTAGGATTTAAACCAGCTTAGTGCTGCTCCTTTAATGCCAATTAAATGTTCTAGTCTCTGTAGTAAAATATGGTGGTCGATCGTGTCAAATGCGGCACTAAGATCTAATAGGACAAATACAGAGACAAGACCTTTTTCCGATGCTAATAGGTCATTAGTTACTTTCACCAGTGCTGTCTCTGTGCTATGGTGTACTCTAAAGCCTGACTGAAATTTCTCGAATAACTCATTGAGATGCAGAAAATCACAAAGCTGATTTGCAACTGTTTTCTCAAGAATCTTGGAGAGAAAGGGGAGGACCGATATAGGTCTATCGTTGGCTAAGATCTTGGGATCAAGAGTTGCCTTTTTAAGAAGAGGTTTAATTACAGCTAATTTAAAGGACTGAGGTACATAGCCTGCTGACAAAGAGAGATTTATCATATCTCGTAGAAAAGTGCCAGCTTTCCTTAAGTAGTCTTGTTGGGATAGGATCTAGGAGACAGGTGGATGGTTTTGATGAAGAAATTGTTAAGGTTAAGGCTTTGAATATGAGGAGAAGGACTTTATATTGGTTTTGCTGATGGACAGGTAGCCAGTTGAGCTGAATTAGGATAGGAGTGATGTGGTTGATGGATTTGGTACGGGTGATAATTCTGGCGGCAGAGTTCTGGATGATTTGGAGACGATGGAGAAGTTTGTTGGGGAGACCAGAGAGGATTGAGTTGCAGTAATCGATGCGTGAAGTGACAAGTGCGTGGACCAGGACCTGGGTGTTGTGTTGGGTGAGAGATGGGTGGAGTCTGGAGATGCTACGTAAGTGCATGAAGGCAGTACAGGTGATGTTACTGAT
>JAJHUR010135783.1:16088-27954 GCA_027495735.1 Lutjanus campechanus | reverse complement strand
CTATGTTCAAAAATGCAAGTTAATTGGCTAATTCACATCAATAAGTCACATCAATAATGCTGGTTGCAGTTGTTTTTAGCGGTTGTTTTGCTGATATTAGTGAACTTAAGATGTGACCCTTTATGTGGCTTTTACAGGAAACGTGAAAGTGGAACAGCAATGCAGCAACATGACAGGCTGTAAACTCTAATGACAACATGGATTTAACTTTGTCTGACTGCTTTATCAACGAGGGCCGGCTGCTAACAGTTGTGGTGCTCTAGTCACACTAAACAGCCACACTCTTAAAATTGATGCTCCGCCTCTGCTCTGCAGTGTGCATGAAAAACCCTGACAGACTGTCAAGAGCCAGAACATGAACAGACCTGCTGTTCAACAGTGGGATTGTGGGGAATTGATGCTCTACCTCCAGGTAATTAAAGACAGTTCAGTTGGACACTCATCAGTGTGTTTCTGGTGTTTATCTGCTCATCATGACAGTGTTAAACTACCAGAGCTCTGCTGCTGCTGCTGGTGTTGTTAACCACATTCTCATAAAACCATTTCCCTTTCAGTTCTCAGAAAATACTTTTAATATACAAAGAGAAACCAACAGGTCTCAGACCAGTAAAACATCATCTTATCTGTTCTGTCTCCAGCTGCTCCAGTGTCACCAAACTACAACATGGACGTCAAATTCTGTTGGACGAGGAGTTTGACTCTTCACCTGTCTGTTCATGTGTGCTGTCAAACATCACCATCAATCCGTCTTTGAGAACAAACATTCATTCAGCAGCAAACAGAGGTGAGAAAACAGGCTGAGGTCAGTTTGAGGAAGTGCCTCTACTTTTCACAGGAAGTTCATGTTGTATTCACTTGTAAGAAGCAGCTCATCAGAGACTTTGACAGTTGAGAGTTTGAGACCGAGAGAACACGATGGTTGAATTCAGATGGATTATATTTTCTTTATTTCTGATGCTGCTGTTTAGTTTTACAGGTAAGAATACAATGAAGAAACATTATTAAACTGCATTAATATTTATAATGGTATTTGTCCTTTAACTGAGACAGTCAAGTTTTGTTTGTATCATGTTGAGCAAACTTCACTGAAACATTAAACATAACAGTCATATTCATGTTTAGGTTTATTTTTCACGTTTTTCTCAGATTCAGCAACTCGTCCATACACTGTCGGAGTTGGAGATGAAGTCACTTTGTCTTGTGGAAATCTGATAGATGATCAGGAAACATGTAACAGTACTGTTTGGCTCTTTTGGGAATTTGGAAAACGGGCAGTGATGCTGAGTGATCGTGGTCAGATTGACAAAGAAGCCAAATCTAAATCAGACAGACTGAGTGTTACAGAGAACTGTTCTCTGGTTATAAAGAAGGTCACAGTTCAGGATGCTGGTTATTACACCTGCAAACAGATCAAATCAGGACAACGTCAAGATACTCATGTTTATCTGTCTGTTGTTACCAGTGAGTATTTACATCATAATGTTTAATTTCAAACTGTTTTGTATAAACAATATACTGAAACACTGCAATAATTATTATAGTGATTAAGTCAATTTGACTTTTTTTTTTATCCCTCTCTCACAATATTTCCATCTTCACCAGCGACTGAACATGACGATGCTGGTAAAGTGACATTAAACTGCTCCGTCTCACCTCGTGGATGGTGTAGACACACAGTGAAGTGGCTGTATGAGGGTAAAGATGTGAACAAAGAGAACAAAGACATGGAGACATCACAGCCTGAGTGTTCAGTTACTGTGACCTCTTATCTCAAGCAGAAGTCAGAGTATCATGAGTTATTTAAATGTGAGGTGACTGATCTTTTCGATAAAGAGGTGCAGCAGTTTAACTTCAGCCGTCAGTCCTCAGGTGAGACAACAGGTGAGATTATGATGATCTGTTTAAAATCACTTCAGACTGATAATTAATTGGATAATTACACAGAATGTTTGTTCAGGTTAGGTTTAGGTTCTAATATCGTATTTTTCTTTGATGTTTGTTTTGTGCAGATCATTATGATTTTTCTAACTGTGCACTTTTTTGCATTTGGTAATTGTATTTGTTAAGATGAGGACGCAACAACAAAATCAACATCAGCAACAAGAAATAAATGGACATCAGTGACGATGAGCCCACCAGGAAGAACAAACAAAACATCTACAGACAACGATAATGGAACAAAACGAGAACGTAAAGCCAGAACAGAAGTGAACTACATTCTGAAAACACATGCAGGCAGAATATTCTGACTCTATGTTCCACCTCTACGTTCTCTTTCCAGGTCGGTGGTGGATCATCATTGTGCTTGTGGGTGTTGCAGCACTCATTCTGGCTGTCATCAGATGGATGAGAACTAAAGGTGAGAAGAACCTCAGATGAGACTTTTATAGAGTGGAAACAGAACTCAACTCTTTTCTCTGTTGAGGGAACAAAACACACAGAGATGAAAACATATTTGTGCAGAGTCTGAACGCTGCAGTGACTCAATCTGCTCCAGAGACAGTCTTCTGTGTAACAGTCTTCTAATGGTGTGTCACCTCTGTGGGTCTCTGAAGAGGGTTTCCAGCATCTTCTGGAACCTACACCATGAATAGTCGAGGCCGTTCTGGAAGCAAATAGGCATCCAACCCGATACTATTAAGGTTTACTCAATCAATCGGCCAGTGGATATTTATGATGAATGACTCTGATGTCAGTCAGGCTGTCTCCGTCTTTGTGATCTAAACCTAAAGGCTAAGTTGACATGGCAATTTGCTGCTGTTCAGTTTTTTGTCGATGACCTCCTCATCTTTCCTAAACAGAAACTCCACCATCACAAAAACATCACCGTCAGCTTCACTCACAAGATAATTTATAATCTAATCAGCAGATTAAAGATGCTGCAAAGTGAATATTTCACTTGTTACAGTGCAGCAAAATCAGCCAGGTTAAGTTTCTCTCTGTTCTCCTTCCTTGCAGGTTCGGGGCCATGATGATGATGATGATGATGAAGGTGATACAGTGACCTACAGCACAGTGAAAGTTTCCTCCCCTTCTGCTGGAGCCTCAGCTGATCCCAGCAGCCTCTACGCTGCTGTCAACAAACCAGACAGATAAGATGTTACTTATGAAATGCAAAATTACATGCAACAACATTTTTATAATATATGAAGCAGAGTTATGGTACGATTGATGGTCATGTTCCTTTTCTTGATGATGCATTGATGTCTATCTTTATAAAAACATACAGTACTTATCTGATCTTATACTGTATCTGCACAGCCTGCTGTACCTGCTGCACATGTTAATACTGATTATACTGTAAATATCGAAGAGTTTTCATATCTGCCCCCTACTGTTTGTTCTAGATTGTCCTGTATGATAATATATATACTGTACATTCATGGACATACTGAGCAGCTACTTGTACAACAACATTGAATCTTATCTTGAATGTAAATTGGCTTCATGTTGCAAACTTTAGATGTGAGTTTAAGATTTACTGTTTTTTTCTTGAAGCTGCAGCAGTTTTGCATCACTTTTGTCCCTCAGTGTTCAGAGGAACTGACTCTGATTGATCATAATTTAAACATTTTGGACTGTGTTCAGCTTTTATTAGCTTGAGTGTTCATGGAATCTTGTCTTATTGATGGCTGATGATACGAGTTTCAAATAAAAAAAAGTATGAATATTAAATTCTACAAGGTGTTTAGTTCTCCCTCTCTCAAACACACCACACTACAAGCTCGCCTCTGCTCAACTGTCCACTTTTTGTTCTCTCACCTCTCATAGTTAATCTTCCTTCTGTTGGGTTGAAAACCTCTGTTTGCTCTGGGATCTAATGTTTGTCTAGATAACATATAAATGCAATCCTACATGACAAGAAATTAATGACCTCTTACTGTAGCTATAATATGACTCAAAATTATTCTCAGAAATCACTAAAGGATCAAAACGTGCAGAGTATGGAAACCCTGAAGTGGGGAAATCTATAATTTTGCACAAGCTGAGAATCAGTTTCTGTGAATTCTGCTTGAGATAATATGTAGGAAATATGTCACTGGACACCTGAACTGTCAATCTAAAGAGTCGCCCTCTGGTGTGGATGTTACAGACGCATCACTGTAGTTAACATTAATGCAACTTTGTCTCTACATGTGTTTGGCAGCAGGTGATGTGACAGACGGACCAGGCAGGTCAGTCTAGTACCTGGACTCGTGCACAGTGGGGCCTCTCTGTTTGTGAATGAATGTTTTACAAACAAATCTGGGATTCATCAATATTTTCTTACCTGAATTTGTTTGTACTCTGGAAACAAATTTAGAAGTGCCTCAGACCATGCGTACGCACAAATGATGGCAGCCTGGCTGTCCTTTTAACTAAATATAAAATGTTTCAAAAGTCATTAAAGAAGCTTTAATAAAAGCCTTGGTGTTTTATTAATTTATTTAATTTTATTTTCCTAGTTTTTAGGATTTTATCATAAATGTAATGATTATCTGATTTGATATTAAGCACTTTTGTTGCATTTTATTAATTATTGTATTGTGCTAGATTATTATTGTTATTATTATTGGGTTAAAGTCCTAGCTGGATATCATCACTTTCACCCTCATTTCTTTTTATCCCAGTAATCTCTTATATTTGACTGACAGCTCAGGTGTTCCTTGCTCTCCGCTTGTTTCCGTATATATCAAACTATTCTTTATTACAACTGAGCCACAGTCCGTTTCTCCTGGGACTCAACACAACATGCACCACTTCGGTAAAGTGCAGCCGGAGGAGTTTTTATTATCATGAGTCTCAGGAGTGTCCTCTCTGTCCTCCTCTGCGGACTCGGGCAGTGCAGCGGTGTGTTCGCGGTGCAGACTGAATGTGGCGCTCAGCGCTGATAGAAAGCAGGTAATTCAGAGAAATTAAACATTATTTCTTGATTGTTTCACAGCGGTTAAGCTCTAAACACAAATAAACATCCTCACACACCGCAGCGACGCGTGATTCGGCCTGAATATGAAGTTACATCGACTTCATCGCTTCCTCTACGATACTTTCATGAGCAGACAAATTTCCTCATGTAGAGAAAAGGGGGCGTGTGTCAGTATGCAGATTGCAGACAAGACAGCGGGTACGAGCCTGACACGGTGGTACGAACAAACCGGGCTGGTGCGCGTGCACGTTCCAAGAATCAGACAGAGGGAACTTATTTTGTGCGCACAATACGAACATTTCTACGCACACGTTAGTGAATGAGGCCAAATGAGTGTATATTTACCAAAACAAAAAAAGTGAATCGTGTTGAACATTAAATGTTCTCGTACTGTATTCAGTTGAATACAAGTGGGAAAGTATTTGCATTCTGTTTCTATTTTATATTTCACACAACATGTAAAGAACAAGCATCGTGAGAACTTTAAGCCCTGAGTTCAGTTAGACACTATTTATGTGTCTGATGTTTATCACATGTGAAATATCCAGAGCGCTGCTGCTGTGGTACCCACCCTCTCATCAAAAAACTTTCAGTTCTCTTAAAAAGGCACAAAGAGGAACCAACAGGTCTCAGACCACTAAAATATCATCTTAACTGTGACGTTTCCAGCTGCTACAGTATCACCATTTTCCACCGTGGACTAATATAACATATAAAGTAGGCAGCAGAGGTGAGAAAACAGACTGAAGTCTGTTTGAGGAAGTGACTTCTTACTTATCACAGGAAGTTCATGCTGTATTTATCTTTAAGAAGCAGCACATCAGAGACTTTGACAGTTGAGAGTTTGAGACCAAGAGAGAAACACGATGATTGAATTCAGATGGATTATATTTTCTTTATTTCTGATGCTGCTGTTTAGTTTTCCAGGTAAGAATACAATGAAGAAACATTATTAAACTGCATTAATATTTATGATGGTACTTTATGAAGTATTCTTCCTTAAACTGAGATTGTTTGTTTGTAACACAGTGAGTGTAGTGAACATTATTGTGACATTTTTAACATTTTTTTTCTTTTTACCAACAGCTGTAGTTGGTAAACCTTCCGACGTTACTGTCAGAGTTGGAAGTGAAGTCACTTTGTCTTGTGAACATGTGATAGATGATCAGGATAAGTGTACCAGTACTCATTGGATCTTTGTGGGTTCATCAGAAGAAATAAAAATGATTGAACTTGAACAGAATCACAAAGAAGCCGAGTCTAAATCAGACAGACTGAGTCTTACAGAGAACTGTTCTCTGGTTATAAAGAACGTCACAGTCCAGGATGCTGGTCGCTACAACTGTTATCAATACAACAGCTCAAATACAAAGGTGGTTTATCTGTCTGTGGTTAACAGTGAGTATTTACATCATTATGTTTTCAGCTCAAACTGTTTTGTTTAAAAAAATAGACACATTGCAGTAATACTTTTGTTGTCCTTCTCTCACAATATCTCTTCATCTTCACCAGTGACCAAACACCAGGACAATGGTACGATGATATTAAACTGCTCTGTGTCGACAAATGAACAGTCGTGTAGACACACAGTGAAGTGGCTGTATGATGGTAAAGATGTGAATAGACATGAAGACATCAAGCTCTAAATGCTCAGTCACTGTGACATTTCCTGCCTTTTATCATAAGCAGAAGTCAGAGTGTCATGAGTTATTTAGATGTGAAGTGACTGAAGATTTCAGTAAACAAGTGCAGCTGTTTAACTTCGGCCGTCAGTCCTCAGGTGATTTCACAAAATTACTTTCAAGGTTTTAATATCGCACCATTCTTTGTTTATTTTAGTAGATGGTTATTTCTTTTTTTCTAACTGTGCACTTTGTTGCATTTTGTGACTGTATTTGTTAAGGTGATGATGCAACACCAGCAACAACCAAATCAACATCGACAACAAGAAATAAATGGACATCGGTGAAAGTGATTCCATCAGAGGGGACAAACAAAGCATCTACAAACCATGGAACAAAACAAAAAGGTAGTGACAGAACACAACAGAACACAACAGAACACAACGGAACAGAGCTAGAAAAGATTTTTGATGGACACTGATCAACACTTTGTTCATTCTGACTGTGTTCAGGTCGGTGGTGGATCATCATTGTGTTTGTGGGTGTTGCAGCACTCTTAATAATCACTGTCATCATATGGAAGAAAACTAAAGGTGAGAACAACCACAGATGAAACTTTTACCAACAAGAAGTGATGATGAACCTGGATTTTCACTGTGGAAGATAAACTCGACTCTCTTTTGTCTTTTCAGGGAACAAAACACAGGAAGATGAAAACATGGTGAGTTTTGAAACATTTATACAAACATGATTTCATAACCAAAGTAAGGTTTGTTGTGTTTGTTATTTATTTACTGTGCAGTAGTATATACAATTTTTTTTTTACCCCTGAAAGAGTACTGAAAACAATAAACCTGCTGATTTTAATGAGTAAGTAGTTGTGCAGCAGCAAAGTTATAAATCCACATATTACTGATCAGTCATGTTGTCTCCTTTGTGCAGGCTGATCCTGAAGGTGGTGTTGCCTACGCCACCGTCAGCTACACCAAGAAGACCAACAGTGAGGACCGGGTAAGCTGTCTGACTGGTTATAGTGGAGATGATGACTGAATGAAGAATCTATTTCATCTTTAAAGCAATAGTTCACCAAAAAATGAAAATTCAATCAACATCTACTCACCTCTGTGCTGATGTGAGGATGGGTGAAGATCTCCAGTTCACGAAACACTCCCAGAATTTCAGCGGAAAACAGCCGCGTGCACACGCAGGTACACAAGCTGTCCCCCAAACAACGCAACAAGAGATATATGAGATCTCACATTACCTTCACACCCGTGTTTACATGCTACAGTTGACATTTCGGCATCTTTTTGGGGTTAAATTTTAATGTTGCGGCTTACAGACACTTGGATTAGACCACACGAGCAGTATGGAGACATTTTGTGGTTTTTTGTGTTCTCTTTTTACATTTTAAAACTGGTCTCCATTCACCTCAATTGTGCTGGATTTGGCTACAATGCTGTTTTCTGCTGAAACTCCAACTGAAGATCTTCACCCATCCTCACATCAGCACATGGGATCATTTTTGGGTGAACTATCGCTTTAAAGTCAATATAAATTCATGATTTATGACTCTATTGTCAGTCAGTCTCTGCGGTCTAAGATTCTGTCTCTTTTGGTCCAGTTGTTAGCCCAAAACTAGATCTTGAAATTTGTCTTTAGTCTGTCCAATTTTGCCTAAATGCAGACTAAAAGTAAACAGAGGTTGAAATGTGGGCCGTGCTTAGTCTGATTTCATCCAAATGTGCACAAAGATAGACGTTGAAAATTTTTGTTGTATTTAGTTCGTCCAATTTGGTCCAAATGTAGCCCTTCACTTCTCCCACACAGCAGCGCCACCGTCAGACCAACATGTCGACTTCCTTCACAAGATGTTTTATAATCTGATCAACAGATTCAAGCTGCAGCAAAGTGAACATTTCAGTTGTTACACTGCAGCAAAATCAATCAATCGTCAGGTTAAAGTTTATATTTGTGTAATTTATGAGTTGTACTCTTTCCTTGCAGCTTCAGGGTGATGATGATGATGATGATGATGATGATGATGATGATGATGATGATGCTTGCACAGTGACCTACAGCACTGTGAAAGTTTCCTCCTCCTCTGCCTCAAATGATCCCAGCAACCTGCGCTCTGCTGCCAAACCAAACAAATGACTTGTTACTTTTTAAATGCAACGTCTTGTTTTTAGAGCAACATATGTAGAAAACAGATTAAAATAAGATCGATATTAATGTTTGATCACGTTCTTTCCGAATTGTGACAAAGAGAGAACACAGTCACAGAATATTAAAACAACGTATTATAACAGGCTGAAATATTGTCTATCATAGCGAACACAAAGTGTGAAGGATCTAATTCGATTCAGCCTTGTTGAAAAATCGTCTCGAGGACACAGATCCAGATTTAAAGAGATTATACAAAGAAACCAGCTGCAGATCGTCTCACCGAGCCGCTCAGAGAGGTGAGACTCCCTCTAGAGGTGGAGAGGGTGAAAGAGGAGGCAGACATGTTGCATATATTCTTCATAATGTGTCTGCATGGATAGAGAAAAGTTTTTTTGTTTTGTTTAAGTTTAAACATTTATTTGTCTTTATCTACCATTTAAGTGAGTATTGCTTTTTGTTCAGTAGATTTGATAACTCATATTCTACAACGCACACAATTTTTAACTGTTCCTTGTACAGGTTAACACATTTTCATGGATTTTTTTTGTGTTTGGTGTTTTAAAAATGTCTTTGTAAATTAAATTCTGTTGGAAATGTTTCCCCTCAGGATCAGACACTTCACTTCTTCGCTATCTTCGTCTTTTGACTTAAACTACTGACTCTTTCTGCCAGATTAATAGGTTTTTAGATATTTGAGTTCTAATCAAGAGAAGAAATTTATTTGTTTTAAGCAATTGTTTCCCAACCTGGGGTCTGAGCCTCTCTTAGGGGGGCGCCAGAAATCACAGGGGGTCCCCAAGACTTTTTATCTGCCCTGAGACCCTCAAAATCAGAATTTCAGGGTTCGTTCACCTTTTCTTAAGTCAAATTTAAGCTTTTTTCAAGCATTGTAAATCTTCAAGGAAAAAGAAAAGGTTGTGAACCACTGTTTTAAGATATAATGCCAGAACAACGTGAATACTGCAAGTTGAACAGAGTTGAAGTCAGGAGGGATCGGTGATGAAACGTGCAGCTTCAGCCCTGCATGATGAAATGATTTTGTAAGAAAGTACAGTTATGTTTTTATGCTAAACTCTGGTGCACCGTTCTGTTCATATGTTATGTATTTGTGTTTGTTTGAAATGCATCTTTGTGTTTTCCTTTTGTTTTGTAATTAAAATGTACATAATAATAAAAAATAATAAAATCACAGAATTAAATTCCAGACCTCTGTTGCTTCACACCAAAAGCTTTATGTTGAAGAATCAGTGAGTAAAGACAACTTTTAATAACTTTAAAATGTGCCTGATGCATGTAATTAAACCTGACATGTGACCTCAGCGCCCTTCAGAATAAAATGTTTCGTGTTTTATCTCAAGAGAAGTGGTGAAAAGAGTTCTGAAAATCTGTACTCAAGTACAAGTAGTGGTACATTACTAAAATATTATTCAGTTACAAGTAAAAGTACCGGTGTTAGAAGAATACTTAAATAAAAGTACAGAGTACTCATCTCAAAAACTGCTAACATGACTTCATGGTAAATAGGTGGTAATTACCAAGCATATATTCTTCATAATGTGTCTGCATGGATAGAGAAAAGTACATGATGATGGCAACTGCTAATTATCACATATTTTGCCCTGTAATTTGGGGGTAAATTGTGGATCATTTCAGATATTTTACATAGTAATCACCACCTATTCACTTAACGTCAGCTTACTTTTTAACCATTGATGTTTAATACATCATCAGTAGCAGACACTCAGTCAAACATGTTTCTGTTTCTCCAAATCTTCAGTCTAAACTTCTCCAGACTTCCTCTCTGTTCTGCGGTCACTCTCTCTCTCTCACTTCTCCAAACTAGGGTTGCTTTGGTTTCCTTAAACCGAATGAAAATGCAAACATGTGTACAAAGAAATTGTTTAGTAGCAATCAGGAAGCCTTGTACTATTTCCATATTCGGAATAAATTAATAAATAATAATAATAATAAATAAAATAAAAAAATCATGAATAATGTGTAAGATGCAAAATAAATGTTTTTTGTTGAAGTTTTTGTCGAATTTGTTTTTTTCCTTATTCAACAAAACAATGATGAATGAAAATTGCTGCCATTTATGGACTATAGATTAAACTTTCATGGATACAATTTTAATTGGTTAAATTTTCAATGCCAGTTAATCTATTAATAATTGATCAATGGTCCACTTGCGGTCAGATCACCTGATTGGCTACTAAAATGCAGGTGAAAGGTTTGAATATTAATTCAAATTGTACTCAGTACTCAACCATGATTTTAAAAGTAACTAAGTAGATTACATCTTGTAAAGCACACGGAGTACAAGTACAGACTGATGATACTTGAGTCTGTGTGACTTAAAGGGACAGTTCTTGTTTTCTCACTGTCACACACACACACACACACACACACACACAGTTCAGACAGAGTACAAGTGTGTGTGAAGCTAAGGTTCTACAGTGAAAGTGAAAGTTTAGTCAACTTGGCGTGTCGGGGCTTTAGGAGACTTGGATAAAACCAGACGAGCAGTATGGAGGCGTTTTATGTTTTTTAGTCTGTTTTTTTTTCCCTTTGAAAACTGGTCACCATTCACTTCCACTGTTTGGGAGATTCTGCAGCCCTGTTTTCCTGTGAAACTCCAGCAGTGTTTTGTGGCCTAAAAAAACTAAACCTGATCCTCAAACGACATGAGGCTTCATTTTTGGGTTTTTGAGGATATTCCTATAAAAATGCTGCATCTTTTCAACCTCGTTAATTAATTTCATCCTCCCTTTGACTGCTTTGATGAGGGGAAACACAAACGTCAAGGGTGTCGCATTTATTCTAACGAAACAAAAAATATTGGAGGTGTCAAATCAAATCAAAATCAAATCAAATTGTATTTATATAGCGCCAATTCACAACAAAGTTGTCTCAAGACACTTTACATATAGAGTAGGTCTAGACCACACTCTATAATCATATTTACATCCGACAATTGAAACAATCCCCATATGAGCAAGCACTTTGCCGACAGTGGCGAGGAAAAACTTCCTTTTAACAGGCAGAAACCTCGGACAGATCCAAGACACATGGTGGGCGGCGACCTGACGGCACCGGTCGGATTTGAGAGGGAAAAGGAGAAGGGGGAGAAAGAGGGGAGGTGGGAGGGGTGGAGAGAGAGAACAGAACA
>JAJHUR010135783.1:5648-16068 GCA_027495735.1 Lutjanus campechanus | reverse complement strand
ATGATACTTCTGATACTTAAAGGGACAGTTCCTGTTTTCTCACTGTCACACACACACACACACACACACACACAGTTCAGACAGAGTACAAGTGTGTGTGAAGCTAAGGTTCTACAGTGAAAGTGAAAGTTTAGTCAACTTGGCGTGTCGGGGCTTTAGGAGACTTGGATAAAACCAGACGAGCAGTATGGAGGCGTTTTATGTTTTTTAGTCTGTTTTTTTTTCCCTTTGAAAACTGGTCACCATTCACTTCCATTGTTTGGGAGAATCTGCAGCCCTGTTTTCCTGTGAAACTCCAGCAGTGTTTTGTGGCCTTAAAAAACTAAACCTGATCCTCAAACGACATGAGGCTTCATTTTTGGGTTTTTGAGGATATTCCTATAAAAATGCTGCATCTTTTCAAGCTTGTTAATTAATTTCATCCTCCCTTTGACTGCTTTGATGAGGGGAAACACAAATTTTCTTTATTTTACGAATGAAAAAATGTTGGAGGTGTATGAAACTTTGCTGAAATAGAGCCAGTGAGCAATTTTTCAAGTGTCACTCAGCCTGTTTGCTGAAAGAAAACTTTCCCCGCCTGTGTTTTTTAATAGTGTCCAGCCAGCGGCAGCATTTTTGACAAAATTCATTGATGTTTCAACACCCACAGAATATTCAGTTCTTTGAAGCCCGGATCGCAGCGCTCTCTGACCCGGCTGTAGCGTAATGACACCATCTTCTTCTGCTGCCCCTAAATTCCAGCGGTTCCCTTCTTCTTTGAGTGACATTTTTTGTCAGATCATGCGTCACAGGGTCTTCTACCACCTGCCAGATTGTAATAAAAAAACAATTTTGTTTCCACCGTAACACTTTCATCTCCTTGGTTTGAACTTGTGCTCACCACTTGATTTTAACGGACCTTAACAAAGGTTTGACTCTCCACGTTCTGACAGTTAACGATAGTTCAGTCTGGACACTCATCAGCAACCTCAAACTTTCCAGGAGTTCTAGAGAGTTTCAGCAGACGTCAATAAACTCCTCCATGTCTTACGTCTGAATAAGTGTGGGCTGTTCCCGTGAAATTCAGTGTTTCTGATGTCTGGTTGGTCATCATTGGAGGGTGAAACCACCGCTGCTGTTGTACCCACGTTTTCATCAGAACACTTCCCCTTCTGTGCTCTAAGAATAATGACTACAAAGACACAAAGAGGAACCAACACTAAAAATATCATCTTATATATTATTATCTAAAGAAAAAATGTTGCATTATCGCAAAACATTTATCTTAATTGACAGTATTCAAACATTAAACTTCTTCTTCTTCTTTCATGTTTTGTCCCTTGCGAGAGCACTGTAGAGGGTATTTTACCACATTTTCTTGCCTGGAAAGGAGCTTTAACTTGAGAGGGCATTTGGAAGGGCAAACTAAGATGAAGTGGGACGATGCTTAACTTGACTCAGTCTCTTTTAAGAATCCAATTAAACAGCTGAATGAGGAAACTTTAACCCAAAGGGGTTAAAAGTTTCACTGGTGTTCATTACCTCTGCCTGGCGTAAACCTGGAGGGGATCGTGTGTGTGAGTGTGTGTGTGTGTGTGTGTGTGTGTGTGTGTGTGTGTGTGTGTGTGTGTGTCAAAGGAATCAAAGGATTCTTCTCCTCATCTAACATGCATTTAACATGCAGCAAACACACTTAGAAGTAACCTACTTGTTAGATTTTTGTAAAAAAAATTACAAACATATATTCACATCAAGCACAACCTGAATCGTATGTTACAGCAAATTTAACAAGGAGTCAAAGGTCTGTAGTTGCACAGTTGAGCAGGAATTCGTCCTCTGAACCTTGAAGTTGGAAGATTTAAAAACATCCATGAGGATCACAGGTGTGTGAATTATGTGATTCAAGATGGTTTATTTGTTTAACATTAATTCTAATTTATGTTGCTACTCCGGTTTCTGGTCTGTTTTCTGAATAATGGTGCCTTGTAAGCCTGTTTGGGCTGGGCACATTGGTTGTGCATGACACAATAACCCAAGACACTCAGTTATGTTACCACAACACTATTCAAGGCATCTTAAAGAAAATTAAGATGATGTTGCATACATCAGAAAACTTACACTATACTATCAAAAATCTTAATCTGTAACTTAGTTGCATCTGGCAGTTGTGGCATTGCAGCAGGTGCTTCACCATCTGTTGCCAGGCAGAGACCTGAGTGCGGTCTTCTAGTACCTGATGTTTCAGGTGTCAACTTCATAGCAGCTCTCATGGGCCATAATTGAAGGAGGAAGATAAAGCTGACGTGATCTGACCACATAAGGGCAACAAGCGACGCATGAGAGAGAAAAATTCCCACCTTCCCTATGAGGAAGTGACACAACACTAAGAAGAGGAAGTAGGTTCAATTTTTCTCTATAAGAAGCTGAACTTCAGACACAACTGTACTTGTGTCAGCAGAGAGAACAGAGAGACAGAGAGGCATGATGGGTGAATTCAGACGGATTAAAATGTCTTCATTTCTGCTGCTGGTGCTTCAGTTTACAGGTAAGAAAACATATAACATGGATATGACTGACAGAAACAATAAAAACTCTAATTTATTAAGATTATGAAAGTTACTTTAATTTCATTTAGGCAAGACAGCCAAGTAGTCTGTTTGTTTTTCAGTCAGGTGAATGATGAGATTAGTGAACTTTAGAAACCAATGATGAGGCACATATGCAAACTTTTACTGTATATAAAATTATCATCACATTCACATTGTATAGTCATGTTTTTATTTCTCTTTATTCTTGATATTTCTCTCTCATCTTCTCAGCAGCAGCGACTGGACAGCTTCTCTTGACTGTCAGAGCTGGACATGGTGTCACTTTGTCCTGTGAAAATGTGATAAATGATCAGAATAACTGTGACGGTACAACATGGCTCTTCATTGATTCAAGAAGAACAGCAGCAGAGCCGCTGTTTGAATATGGGCAGATTGTTGAACGTGACAAGTCTAAGTCAGACAGACTGAGTGTTACAGAGAACTGTTCTCTGGTTATAAAGAAGGTCACAGTCGAGGATGTTAGTCGTTACACCTGCAGACAGTTTGACAAATCAGGACATAAACAAGGTTCAGACTCTGTGGTTTATCTGTCTGTTGTTACCAGTGAGTATTTACATCATAATGTTTTCAGTTCAAACTGTGAAACATCACAATAATTATGATTATAGTGATGAAGTTAATTTGACTCTTGTTGTTTTTCTCTCACAATATCTTCATCTGCAACAGTGACTGAACAGAGGAACAATGATGAGGTGACATTAAGCTGCTCTGTGTCGACATATGAAACATGTAGACGCACAGTGAAGTGGCTGTATGACATTAGTGAATTGAAGAAAACCCGAGATGTGAAGATATCACAGTCTCCCTGCTCTGCCTCTGTGACCTTTAAGACTTCTCATTTTATTTACCAGTCAAGATATGACTATTTGAAGTGTGAAGTGACTGATGGTAACAAAGTGCAGCAGTTTCCCTTCAGTCTTCAGTCCTCAGGTGAGAAACCAGGTGAGAATATGTTGAGCTGTTTAAAGTCACTTCAAACTGATAATATTTGTTTGTTTTATGTATCTGAAGTTTTAATGTCACATCACAAAACAAGTTTGTACTGAACAGTTTGTTGAGTTTTGTTTATCTGTTCAGGTGAAGAAACAACAACAGCAACAACTAAAGCAACAACAACTGAAGCAACAACAACAACTGATGATCCTTCAACAGAAGTAAAAGGTAGAGACTCAACATTTTTATCTTTCTGTTTCTATTAAATTCACAGTTATCAAAGACCTGCAGGCAGAAGAACTTTTAGATCCTGACAGACACTTGTTTCTGTTTTATGTTGTTTGAGGTTTTCTGGTTTGCGTTGTTTCATCAGTAAATGGTTGAATGTTTTGAAATCAGTATTTTGAAATTCATACAGACCAAATGACAGCATCAAATTCAGCTTTTTGTTTTTGAAAACAAAAAACAGGAAGAAACTTTACATATTATAGAGGGTTGGATCAGCTGCAAGATATGTTTATTATTTGTGGACTTTACAGCTGAGGCTGATGGGAATGTTTTTAGTTTTAGAGCTTTTTGGCAAAAAACAAAAACAAAGTATGGGAAAAGTTTTAATTGTGTCCTGATGATTGTGCTACATTAAAATTTGATGATGACATTGAGAAGTTTTACAGTTTTTTGGAATAAAGGAGGACGTGAACGTTGATGACACTGACGAAACTTTGATGACAATCCATCCAATAGTTGTTGAGATATTTCAGTCTGGACCAAAGTGAAGAACCAACAGACAGACAGACATCACACATGTTGTTCTTCTGACTGTTGATAAGAACTTTCTCCTCTCACATTATTTCTCTGTTCCACAGTTTGTGCAGGTTGTTCTGCTGTCAACTACATCATGTTGGTTCTGCATGTGGCTGAACTGGTCCTAATTACTGTGATCACTGTTCTTCTCATCAGAGCTGCAGGTGAGAAAATTCACACCAACATTTGTTTGGACTGATGAACACAAAGTGTCACTTTACAGCTGAAATGTTCCTCTGTGCTTTATTTTCCAGGGAACCAGAGACCACCTGATGACAACACTGTGAGTAGAAAATAAAAAGTCAAATTCAAAATGTCTCTGAATGATCAGGGACTGTAAGTCAGTGTAAATGATGATCAGCTGCTGCTGCTAACTCTTCATCTTACTGTAATGCAGGACTGTCAACGTCTCACTCTTTGTGTTTGTGCAGCTTTCACACTCAGTGAGAAGACCACCGGTGAGGCGTTCAGGTGCAGCAGCCAGTCAGGTAAAGATCACATCAGACAGTAACTGATAGTGCCTTCAGGTGCTGTCAGATGATTTCCTTGTGTTAAATGTGTGTGGATGATGTTAAAGTTGTCAGTTAAAGTGTGTCAGAGTGAGGCTTTGTTTGTGTTGTGTTTCACAGGTGAATAATGATGAAGATGAAGATGATGGTGTGGTGAAATATGAAAACTTTGGAGACTCTTCTGCCTCTGTCAGACTCCGCTGATCAACAACTTCCATCTCAACATCAAGTCATGAGAGAAAAGACTCCACTGCAGTTAAATAACATCACATTTACAGACGAGTAGTTGAAGCCTTTAGAGAACAAAAATCTCATCACATCATTTTCACTTTTGGACGACTGATTGTTTTGGATTTGATTCATCAATGTGAGAAATGTTTGTGTGTTTTGTTGAGCTGAGCCGTTTCTATTTTAGTCTGACTTTGGACGACAATATTCAAGTGTTGATTTCAGCTCATATCAGGAAGCCCACTGTGAGTTTTATAAAATGTCTTTTCCTGCATCAGTTGTGAAAATCTTTTATTTTCTGCAACCAGTTCAGAACACAGCAGATGGATTTAACTTAATCTGACAGGAAACATCATTTTACTCTTCAATCTGAGAAATAAAGGTGAGAACTAGAACTTCCCCTGAAGTTTGGGGGCATTTTGCAGGTAAATTCAGAGAAATTTCAAATATGTTGCTTTCTAATTACCACCAACTACATGACGATGGCAACTGCTAATTATCACATACTTTACCCTGAAATCTGGGGGTAAATTGTGGATCATTTCAGATATTTTACATAGTAATCACCACCTATTCACTTAACGTCAGCTTACTTTTTAACCATTAATGTTTAATACATCATCAGTAGCAGACACTCAGTCAAACATGTTTCTGTTTCTCCAAATCTTCAGTCTAAATTTCTCCAGACTTCCTCTCTGTTCTGCGGTCACTCTCTCTCTCTCACTTCTCCAAACTAGGGTTGCAAATTTTTGGTTTCCTTAAACCGAATGAAAATGTAAACAACTGATTAATCATGAATAATGTGTAAGATGCAAAATAAATGTTTTTTGTTTACGTTTTTTTCCCCCCTCATTTAAAGTTTAAGTTTAAGTAGAAGTAGAAGTACAGACTTGAAAATCTACTCATAAGGGTACAAGTACACAAAAAACTACTGAATGACAGTAATTTGAGTATTTGTAATTAGTTACTTCCACCCTTGCTCAGGAGTGCCAGCCTGTCTGATGCACAGATATCTTGAGCCTGAACAGCTTTTGTGACACTGACATGTTTTCGTATGTGATGTAGCGTCCTCCTGTCGAGTGTCCTGATGATACTTGATTCTGTGTGACTTAAAGGGACAGTTCCTGTTTTCTCACTGTCACAACACACACACACACACACACACACACACACACACACAGTTCAGACAGAGTGCAAGTGTGTGTGAAGCTAAGGTTCTACAGTGAAAGTGAAAGTTTAGTCAACTTGGCGTGTCGGGGCTTTAGGAGATTTGGATCACACCAGACGAGCAGTATGGAGGCGTTTTATGTTTTTTATTCTGTTTTTTTTCCCCTTTGAAAACTGGTCACCATTCACTTCCATTGTTTGGGAGAATCTGCAGCCCTGTTTTCCTGTGAAACTCCAGCAGTGTTTTGTGGCCCAAAAAAACTAAACCTTGTCAAATGATGCGTCACAGTGTCTTCTACCACCTGAGATAGTGATTAAAAAATACACAGTCTCGTTTCCACCGTAACACTGTCATCTCCTTGGTTTGAACTTGTGCTCACCACTTGATTTTAACGGACCTTAACAAACGTTTGACTCTCCACGTTCTGACAGTTAACGATAGTTCAGTCTGGACACTCATCAGCAACCTCAAACTTTCCAGGAGTTCAAGAGAGTTTCAGTAGGAGTCAATAAACTCCTCCATGTCTTACGTCCGAATAAGTGTGGGCTGTTCCCGTGAAATTCAGTGTTTCTGATGTCTGGTTGGTCATCAATGAAGGGTGAAACCACTTCTGCTGTTGTACCCACGTTTTCATCAAAACACTTCCCCTTCTGTACTCTAAGAATAATGACTACAAAGAAATAAAGAGGAACCAACACTAAAAATATCATCTTATCTGGATGTTTCCAGCTGCTACAGTGTCACCATGTTGCACCGTGGACACCAAAGAAAGAAAGAAAACAAGCTGCATTAATGCATAACATTTATCTTAACAATCTTCACGCATTCAACTTCTTCTTCTTCTTCTTTCATGTTTTGCCCTTGGTAAGAGCACTGTAGAGGGTATTTTACCACATTTTGTCCCCTGGAAGGGAGCTTTAGAGGACATTTTGACATGTGTTGTTCACTGGAACGGAAAACTAAGATGAAGTGGAACGACACTTACAGCTGATTGAGAGGAAGCTTTAACCCAAAGGGGTTCGTGTGTGTGTGTGTGTGTGTGTGTGTGTGTGTGTGTGTGTGTGTGTGTGTGTGTGTGTGTGTGTGTTATGGCCATTAACAAAGGATTCCTCACCTCATCTAACATACATTTAACATGCAGCATAAACACAATCAGAAAGCTACTTGTTAAAATGGTTGAAATGTTCAAACCAAAATTATGGACATATATTCAAATCAAGCACAATTATGTCCCTGAATCTTATGTTACAGCAAACTTCACAAGGAGTCAAAGGTCTGTGGGTGCACAGCTGAGAACAGGAATCCATTTAATTGACTCTTTGCTAAGCCCTGATGTATTCAAAAGCAGCTTCTTATTTCTAGCTGATGACGGTGGAGTTTGTCAGCTAAAATGACTCATAAGAGATTTTTTAAGTGTAGCTGACTAATGTGAGATAATAGTAACTCCTTGAGTCAGCTGAGAAGTCTCCGGCTGACGTTTTAATGTTTCCATCTGACTTTTTTTATTTAAAAAAAACTTGTGAAAGTGTGAATATAAAGTTACCTGACAGCTGCATACATGATATAATATTAATACTAAAAGACAGCGAGGTTACAGTGCAGCAAACACTGGTCGGATGGTGAAACACGGCAGGTATAATGATAATAATGAGAAATATGCTCATTAATGTGGGAAAAGGAAGTGTAGAGGCTCGATCAGTGCAGCGAGAGAGACTCATCGTCGACCCTCTTTGATTCTGCATCAGCCCACCCCCCCCAACAAGTTTGTCTGGAGATAAAGTAGCTGCACATGCTAACATTTGCAGCTTGTATAAGAGCAGATTAAGACAGAGTTTAATCAACTCCCCACATGTGCTCTTGTGCTCCACATTTTTGAGAGATGACAAAAGAGATGTCACCGTTACAGACTCATGGAATGCTGAATGCTGAGCCTCCTGCATTTAAACCATAATTTAGTTGCATCTGACAGTTGTGGCATTGCAGCAGGTGCTTCACCATCTGTTGCCTGGCAGTGACCTGAGTGCGGTCTTCTAGTACCTGATGTTTCAGGTTGGTGTCAACTTCTGACCACATAAGGGCAACAAGGGACACATGAGAGAAAAAAAAGGCTGACCGTCACTAGAAGGAAGTGACACAACACTAAGAAGAGGAAGTAGGTTCAACTTTTCCCAATAAGAAGCTGAACTTTAGACACAACTGTACTTGTGTCAGCAGAGAGAACAGAGAGACAGAGAGGCATGATGGGTGAATTCAGACGGATTAAAATGTCTTTATTTCTGCTGCTGGTGCTTCAGTTTACAGGTAAGAACACATATAACATGGATATGACTGACAGAAACAAGACAAACAATAAATTTATTAATATGATTAATGTTACTTTAATTTCATTTAGGCAAGACAGTCAAGTGGTCTGTTTGTTTTCCAGTCAGAGAAGAAGAGTCACACATACAAACTTTTATTGTATATAAAATTATCATCACTCTGACATTAATAGTCATGTTTTTATTTCTCTTTATTCTTGATATTTCTCTCTCATCTTCTCAGCAGTGGCGATTAGACAACGTCTCTTCTCTACTGTCAGAGCTGGACATGATGCCACTTTGTCCTGTGAAAATGTGATAAATGATCAGAATAACTGTGACAGTACAACATGGATCTTCACTGATTCAAGAGAACTAACATCAGTAGAGCTGATTGAACTTGGTCAGATTGGTAGAAAACCCAACAATAAATCAGACAGACTGAGTGTTACAGAGAACTGTTCTCTGGTTATAAAGAACATCACAGTCGAGGATGTTGGTCATTACACCTGCAGACAGTTTGACAAATCAGGACATAAACAAGGTTCAGACTCTCGGGTTCTTCTGTCTGTTGTTACCAGTGAGTATTTACATCATGATGTTTTTAGATCAAACTGTGAAACATTATAATAATTATGATTATAGTGATGAAGTTTATTTGACTCTTGTTGTTTTTCTCTCACAATATCTCCACCTGCACCAGTGACTGAACAGAAGGACACTGATGAGGTGACATTAAACTGCTCTGTGTCGACACATGGACGATGTAAACTCACAGTGAGGTGGCTGTATGACGTTAGTGAATTGGAGAAAACCCGAGATGTGAAGATATCACAGTCTCCCTGCTCTGCCTCTGTGACCTTTAAGTATTCTCATTTCATTTACCAGTCAAGATATGACTATTTGAAGTGTGAAGTGACTGATGCTAACAAAGTGCAGCAGTTTCCCTTCAGTCTTCAGTCCTCAGATGAGAAACCAGGTGAGAATATGTTGAGCTGTTTAAAGTCAAAACTTCAAACTGATGAGAATAATTATCTAAAATATTTGTTTATTTTGTGGATTTGAAGTTTTAGTTTCACATCACAACACAAGTTTTGTAAGTAACAGTTACTTGAGCTGTGTTTATCTGTTGAGGTGAAGAAACAACAACAGCAACTGTTACCACAGCTACAACCAAACCAGAACCAGCTACAACCAAACCAACAACAACTGATGATCCATCAAAAGGTAGAGACTCAACATTTTTATCTTTCTGTTTCTACAATCTCACTCTCATGCAGACAGAAGAACTTTTAGATCCTGACAGACACTTTGTGTCTCTGTTTTATGATGTCTGAGGTTTTCTGGTTTGTGTTGTTTCATCAGTAAATTGTTGAATGTGTTGAAATGCTCAAACAGTGACTGTAGACAAGAAAGTATTTTGAAATGTACCTAAAATTCATACAGAACAAATGACAGAAGAAAACAACCAAATGGGTTAACCTCAGTGCCTCTAACCAGTAACCAAGTGGTGTTGAACACACCCTAAATGCCCTAAATGTCATAATGCCATGCACCTTTGATCATGTACTATAGTCCCGAGAGTCTACAGACATGTTACCAGTTCAGTGAGGCTGACAGGGATGAATTAAGGAGACCAGAGGCTGTACTGAGAACATTTACTGAGTAGAACGTCTGTAGAAACTTTGATGACAATCCATCCAATAATTGTTGGGATATTTCAGTCTGGACCAAAGTGAAGAACCAACAGACAGACAGACATCACACATGTTGTTCTTCTGATTGTTGATAAGAACTTTCTCCTCTCACATTATTTCTCTGTTCCACAGCTCCTACAGGTTGTTCTGCTGTCAACTACATCATGTTGGTTCTGCGTGTGGCTGAACTGCT
>JAJHUR010135782.1:31639-37215 GCA_027495735.1 Lutjanus campechanus | reverse complement strand
CCAGAGGGAGCTATTCCACTCCAGAAACTTAAACAAATAGTTGCTAATTCTTATTTGCAGATTTGTACACATCTGTATATCTACACACACACAGTTGTGGATGTACCTGCCCACCCATATACAGTATATACACACACAGAGAGATGCTAAAAACAATCATAACGTGTTTGTTTATACATATATCTGTACATGCACCCACTCAATATGTACATCCATATCCTCATACAAGCATTTGTGTAGGTACATATATTTTTTACTAATTACACATTGTCATAAGCAGCAGCCACTGTATCCGGATGAGACGTCCACTTTCTCCAGTAGTTAGTAAATTTGTCCATACGTAGATTCAGGGAGAAGGTTAGCTTTTCCATGTTGTATATTTCTTTTATAATACCTATCCATTCCTGTTTTGTTGGGGGCTCTTTAGTTAGCCACCTCCTTGTTATCGCTTTTTTACTGGCTGCCAACATTATGTTAATCAGATACTTATCACTGCTATTGATTGTGGCAGAGATATTTCCGAGATATATTGTACAGAAATCTTGTTTAATATCGAAACCCATTATTGAGTTAATCATTCTTACGATTTCCCCCCAATAAGGCTGGATCGTTGGGCAGTCCCAGAAAATGTGAAAATGATCTGCCTGGGGGTTTCCACACTCCCTCCAGCACAGTCCATATTTTGGCTGAGCTTTCTGAAATTGTTTCACTTTTGGTGTAATGAAAAATCGAATCATATTTTTCCACATAAATTCCTTCCAACGACCTGAGCTTGAAGTTAGCGTCTAGGATTTTGAGCTATTTAGCTGTAAGCTTACAGATGGCAAACAACTTGTCTCACTCTCCCCTTCCAAGTGTGTAGGAGAACCTACGGTGGCTGTGATGAGGCAAAAAGTTAGCATCCTCACCAGTCTGATGACCTACATGTGGGACATGGTGAAACAGATTTGTTATTGTCTTGCAGTATAGAGCTAATTAATGATGAGGAAGGATGTAAGGTTCAGTTGTTTCTTTCTAACATCACTCTGTTTGGCTTTTCCTACATACAGTGTTTTATGGTACAGTATGTTTTATATATTTGTTGTTTACATATTTTTACACCTCTTATTTTTATTTTTTCTGTTGTTGTATATAGTTTAATTATAATGCACATATTTTTTATATTTTATTTTCATTTTCTTAAAATATATCTCTAAATAAGATTTCTATCTTAATTTCTATTCTATATTTCTATATTTCTATACGCTTTCTTGAATGGGTGCATCTGTAACACTAACAATTTCCCCCAGGGATCAATAAAGTATTTCTGATTCTGATTCTGACTAGCTTAACCAATGTGTGTCTAGTTTATATTTAGTAAGGAATTTGGTTATTGTTGCTGGAGTGCAAACACCCAAAAACAAGAGTGGCTAATGGTAGCCTAAACTCTAATAGCATCCAAGATTGGCTTCCAGTGCTGAGATACATCACAGGGGCAAGTTCACCAGACAAGCTCATGTTTGCAGTTTACATTAGAGCAGACAAATGCATTATTTAATCCATAATTTATGTTTTGGAAAGGCTAAAAAGCAAACAATTATGTGTTAACAAATGCACTGGTGCAGAATACACAGCAATGAGGAGCACCTCATACAGTGCTGTGTATCTGCCACAGTGGTGCTACAACCATCTCCTCACTTTTCATCCTACAGTAATGTTGCTATCATGTGCTCCTTGGATGGTACCTTTTCAGAGTTTAGAGATCATTGTTCCGACTGTGGTGGAGGAAGCAACGTGGATGCTACAAGAAGGTTAGAGTGGGCTTGTTGTTGTGTGATAGGTTGGCTGAGACTAACATCCCAGTAAAAATCAATTCAAGGGTGCTGGAAAATTACTTTAATTGCACACCAGTATGCTCCATAAAACCTGTAAAATATAGCTTTATTTGTTATCAGGGTTAAGGCTAATAAATAACTTTTTTCCTGATTATTCCGACACCACATGAATGAAGTAAAATATAATAAATTCTCCTTATTACTATTATTTTCTCCTTCCTCATGCCCTCTCTATTTCTAATTCCTAAGGTATGAGTTTAAATTTGTGTGTGTATAATTACATCTGAGGCTCAAGCAGCCATCTGCTGACATCTTAGTCAGCGACATACACTGTGAAAGCAGGAAACTTATTTCACTCTCTGATGTCTGGCAGGACATCAGGGAAGTAAAGAGGAATGAGAAAGAACAGAGGAATAAAAGAGTGAGACAAACACTGGTTCATATAAAGTACAAAACACCTGAACAAAAAAAAAGACTTGTAACAGCACAAATAAAGTCGACTTTTTCTCATGCGTCATGTGACGCTGCATCTAAAAAAAAACTTTCAGGAGCAGGAGAGTAAAGCTCAATTTGTAGGCTTATGTTTTTCCAAATCCATTTGCAGTAATTTCAGCGATCAGTGACAAAAATGTCAAAAAACCATACACACAGACCATACACATATTTGCAGAGCAATTTATTTGTGTGTGAGAGAGAAAGAGTGACAGAATATTGCCCGAAGCCAATTTACCAACACATCACAAGCAGAGATAAACACTCATGCTGCAAATAGCCCAGACTGTGTGAAAATAATTATCCGATGACATTCCTGTCGTGGTGGAAATGACAGCAGTGAGCAGAGCGCGAGTCGAGGCCACTGTGTTTGGTGATTAACAAAGGACTGTCTGTGATTTGACACTGTAATCAGCGCCACAAAAGGAACGGATATATCTCCTATTCATCATCGCCTTGCACCATTCACATCATTTCTCTGCTCCAACTCTTGCCTGGGATCTCTCACTTGTATTTTCTCTCCATCCTCTGATGATTCTCTTCCTCGTTTGTCGTGTGTCTCATTTCCTCACTCAGTTCTCATTTACTTTCTTGTTTTCATATATTCTTTTCTCATATTCATTTCAGGTTAGTTTTTTATTTGATTATCTATATATTTTTCTTAAGCTATATCTTCATGTTATTTGTTACTTTCCTATTGTTCCACATTTTGGGAAATAGATTTATTCACATACTTGCACAGGTGTTTCACTGTCATGTCTGTATAGTAAATATGTTACTGGAGCCAGCATCAGATTAGCTTGGCTCAGCATAATGGCTGGAAACAGTGCTAGACTACAGTGTGTTGCATGAATGAGTCATAAAGATGGAATTGCATAGCATTTTTGTTCTTCCGGTTCCCTCATCTTGAGTCAGCTGGTTTTTGAATGGATCTTCATTAGATGCTTGAAATAAGATTTGTAATTTACACAAGTTTAAGAGATTTTCACATTTTATTCTAGAACATAAATTATGTCAGTAAATAGGCCAGTTGTAAATTTTGACGATGTTCACCTGTGAAGATCTTACTGAACAAAATGTGTCAGTATCGTAAACTTTTGTTTTCCACAACATATTTTCTGCAATAATCCAAAGTCCAATGGAGAAATCCCATCGGCTTTGTGTGGAGTGAACCAAAGCGATGCTAACTTCCAGACTGGCCTCCAAAAATACATCAGCCCCCCCGACTCTATTTTTGGCAACCAGCGAAAACTCGACCAAGAATTTATAGACATTGACATATGTAAAGATGGATGACATCACAGCTCCCCAAAAGTGAAGCCTGAATTTCTCAATCAATCCCGTGGTGGCTGGCTGCAGTATAGGTCATAAACCCCACCCAAACCAAACCAAACTAAAACATCAAAGTGCACGTCAAATGAATCGATCCCAGGTTTCTGTCATTTTAGGTAGTTCTTATCACGCTGATGTTCGTTCAAGCGTTCATTTTCCTGATAAGTTTGTTTTTAATTAGTTATTTGATGCTATAAAAAGGCAGTTTCATGTTGGGTGTATGGGCAGTACCTCGTTACCATGGCTCCAACTGATCCCTGCTCCACAGACTCTGGCTCCAAATGACGTCACCAGCACAAGATGGGATATTTTGGTCTCAGTTCTATACAGTGGGAGCAAGTGGAGACACAATGTCCATCTTTATTAATGTCAGTTAATCTAGCACGTAACCCCCTTCTCCCCCATAGAGCTGTGAATTGTCTATGTTACGTTTGTGTTTTTGTAGATATTAAACAAACAAGACATAAGATGTTAATTAGAGAACATTAGGTTTTGTTACCTTTGGAGCTAGCCAGGCATCTTTTCCCTCTGGTTCCTGTTTTTATGCTTAGCTAATCTAATTGGCTGTTTGCTCCAGCTGCATATTTACTGTATAGGCATGAGAATGATATCGTTCTTCTTATCTAACTCTTGGCAAAAGAGAGGGAATAAACATATTTCCCAAAAAGCTGAACTATTGCTGATGCAGAATGAGTCAACACTTTTATACCCCGATAAGCTGGAAGGACCTGTAGCCACGTACTTTGTCCTGGCAAACCAAGTTGTAATCCATAAGTGGCATCTGGTGACAGTTTCTAATAATCTGAAAAAACCCAGCGTCACTTTGTCAATCTGTGCAGGATGTACTCCCTCCGTTTCTTCTGTCTCAGATTCTTTATAAGATTGGACAGGTGCAGGGTGGTGTTTCACTGCACAGCTGTTAGTGATTCACTTATGTCAAATCAGAGATTTTCCAAGAAGAGATGATGAGGTTTGGTGTTCAGTCTCAATTAGGCTTTGATTTCATTTCTTTGTGTGTTTGTGTGTTTTCCAATCAAAAAGAACTTCCTTTAAATCCCTTGAACTTGGTTTTAAATCTTATCTCTGTATGACATTAAATATTTACTAAATTTTAAAAAAGCAAACATGGTAACATTTTCTACGATGGTCAAGTTTATATGCATTATATTTGCATTCATAAGGTATAAGGCTTTAAAAACTCTTTAAATGTGTATAATGTGTCTAACAAGGTTTATAAAAATCATAAGTAGAGGACATACTGTAATGTATCAAGTTCAGCATTCATAATGCCAAAGTGTCAACAGTGTTTGAAAGAAGGGTCATAGGTTAATTTATAAACCCTGTCATAAATTGTCATGCATGATTATCAACAATTATAGATTTTTACAAAGCCTTATAAATGTAGTATAATATCTTATGACTGTTCTTATTAAGCATTACAGACACCCTTACTAGAACTTGTGTCAAGTACAACTCAAACTGAGCACAATCTTCTTCATCAGGACTGTGCAGCTGTGGTTTGATCGGATTTGAATGACAATACTGGCAACTGAAGGAGATTCAAGATGTTTATCGTCACACTGGTTATACAGGTACAGTTGTGTGAAAAATGCCATTAAAAAAGAGATAAGTAGCAAAAAGAAAAGAAAATAAGATCAAATTTACAGCTATAGAATAAAATACATATATATAAAATAAAATATAATAAAATACTCAGAATGAAGACCAAATCAATACAGAAAACAGTGAAAGGTATCATATTTCTAAAATATTACACATATGTTGTATTGTACTAATGTGTGAGTCTGTGTGTTTGAGTTAGTTGTGTGAGTGTGTTGAATGTTGTGTACAGTTCTTGTTTGTTTATTGCACAGAGGTTGGATTGTATTTGTGTGTGTTGTGTGTGTGATTATTTATTCAGGAGTGTTATCGCCTGGG
>JAJHUR010135782.1:19139-29139 GCA_027495735.1 Lutjanus campechanus | reverse complement strand
ACAGACCAATATTTTCATGTTATATATGGTTGACAGGTGATCTCTCTCTGAAGTGTCGTTTTAAAAAAACACAGCAGCTATGACTGTTTCAGATAGCTGCTGTGTTGAAAGGTTTCTTTATGCTTGAAACAACTGGAGGTGTCACATGTCAACCAACCACATCTAGTATGTATTCTTACCTGTTCTGATGTCCTCTTCTTCATGACTAATTATTGTGTCTTTTGTCCAACTGCTATGCGAAGTGATTGTTGGATTGTCTGTTTTGTAACTTGACAAAAAATGTCAGATGCAGTCCCCCCTAGACAATTCGACAGACGCTTTGTCTGAAGCATACTGAGGCCTTGGTGATGATGAATGACTTTATTTCACAAGACTGTCACTTTAATACAGTTCAGTTCTCTTTTCACTTGATTTTGCTGTTTTGGTGTTAAGTTTGACTGGACATTTGCTCCAGACTCAGACACATGAGGCATGGATTTGTCTTCAGGTTCTGTAGAGTGTGAAACAGCTAACAACAGCTGAGTTTTAATGAGCTCATATTCTATCTGGCACCTGACCTCACCCTGTAAGGTTGGGCCTGTGTGTGTGTCTATACATATGTGTGTGTGTGTGAGAGTATTGACCGTCACACACCACACGTTATGTCCCTCTTCTCATCACTCCCTCTCCTCTCCTCCTTCTCCATCTGTCGCCTCTTGACAAACACATGGTGTCTTGTTTGGCCGACTCAGCAAGGCCCCAGGCTCTGTGGGCTACATATATTCACACACACATTCACAAACACACACTCTCCCATCTCTCATGCATTGTTGTGTGTAGGATAACAAGGTATGAAGGGGTTTACAATCGTCTCAATAGAGATTGAGAGAGACGGACGCATCATTGGACACAGAATTAATGAGCAAGGGAAGCAAAGAGAGTCAAAAAATAAATAAAATGGCGATCCTCAGTAATAGTATGAGATAATGCACTGCAGTCAGCTTACTTGGGGCTGTTAGCAGGTTTGTCCTGTGTGTCCTGAAAGTCTGCCAGAGCATTTGTCTCGTATGGAGGAGGATAAGACACAGAGAGCAGAGGAGAGGAGCAAACAGGCATAAATGCTATTAATTATGGGTAGAGAGAAACAGGCTCGACAAGAGATCGACAGACAGATGAGTGAATAGTCTTATATTGTTAATTATTTGGGTTCAGCGTGCATGTAGGGTGACAGGGCGAGACTTGGCAGCAGCTTGTGATGAATGCCATATTTCAGTGCCAGTCTACTGCCTGTCACAGGGAGTCAAGTGAAATGCAGATCTTATTAAAAGGCTACCCATGCTGTAGAAATAGTAGCTGCAGCAACGCAATAGCGCACACTGTTGGTTCATCCCCTTATAAATAATAGATGTCCATCTTTCTTCAGGATTTGAGATGTTTGGGGAGTGTCTTGTGGATTTGAGAAACAAAGTTCTTCATGAAGTGGTATTGATTTCAGTAACCTGCTATCAAATCTGTTTTGGATGAATTAGTGCTACAGTTGTAATCAAACCTAATCTGTATCTCATGAGGCTAAAGTAGCTTTGACCAAACTCTATCCTTTGAGTATCCGTTACACTTTACACATGCAGACAAGAGAGGTGAAAATAAAAAGTTTGTTTTCCCTTTCACAAAGAACAGAGTCTGTGATCAGCTTGTATCAGAGCTGTGATAGTGAACAAAAGCAGTAAAGTTATAGGCCATTAAACCAAAACAATGAACTGAAAGACACTGAAATGCATTATGCAGGGTTTAATTCAGTTTGTCTGTTATTGTGACCTGGAAAGTGAACTGCACACATCAGTGTTAACATTACAAAACATGAAATAGCCAGCTAAGGCAATAGCATTAATAGTAGAACGCACACACAAACTACACACTTATACCCCCACACGCATTCGCATGCTGCGGTCAGTTTGTGACACACTAATTATAATAGTTGTGGTAATGTTGGGTTGTGTGACATGTTGATCGTCATGTAGTATAGTCATCATACTGTCACATGTAGCCTGGTTAGTTGTTCATAACACTTATGTGACACCCTCTCATCCACACAACATCATGCATGCATGATGAACACTTAATTGGCACTTAAGGCCTCCTCTAGAACTGTGTACACACCAGAACACAGGTCTGGTGCTTAAAGATTTTAAGAGAAATAATGCTTCATTTCTGAAAACCCTCAAGAAAGAAACTCAAGGAGAAAACAAAGGGGAACCGGTGTTGGTGCAGGGTTACCTGAGTGAAACACAGCTACACACAGTAGCCTTGTGTAAACTGATATACAGTACAGTAAACTGATTACCAAAAGGTGACTCATATTGCACATGTAATTGTTTTTGTCTTGTCTCATTTATGTAGGATTTACATTTTCCCCATTCACCCACACAACAATCATTTTTATGGTCCAATATCACATAAGTCTCACAACGGGCTTCAGGCTCTTTAAGAACACAAGGTGAACATATCCATGGAAGGAAAAACTGATTAAGAGAGGAAATTTGAAGAGAGGACCACCCCACTTGGATGTCTGGAGCAGCTATAGGAGCTGTAGGTGGGAAAAAGGCAAAGTCAGACATACAGGCCCCTAATAATAAAACAGCCATAAGCGAAATATAAACCTTGATGAAATTTAAGAACGCCCAGGCTCTCAGGCTCTCTTTCCAAAGCCAATAAGCAAAATCATCTGCGACTGTTGTTTTTCATTAAGAACCTTGAAAACTGAGCAGAAATCCACTGATCCAACATTGTCACTTGCACACACATATATCTATTTATATATATAGATATATATAGATGTATATGCTGTAAATCATCCAAACTGACATTTATTTACAGTATATAGGTACATTAATTTTATACTATTCATGTGAATAAAATAGTTAGGCTCAGTGGAGTACTACAAAAGAGCAAATGGGGTTACAATTTCTGTATAAAATTAATATAAATATACTGAGATAACTTATTCACTCACTGTCCTGTACAACTTTAATGCTTTTTTTTCTTGTTTTTTTCTCATTATGCAGTCGTGTCAGAAAACTGCTTGTCTGAAGTCATTTTTTACTTGCCCTTATGCAAATTGTTTCATTCATTAGCAGTTAACAAATACTGTCTTTGACAAGCCATATTGGTGTGGTGCATACCCAGGTCATTCTTCTGTTGAAGATCAGTTGCACTGGAGCATGCAGTGAATAGCTGCACATTTTTTGAAACATGATATGCTGTGGTATTATGTTTTTTCGATTACCTGACTTAACTTCAGCGCTCAAGTTTCGTACAAGCACCAGCAAGGCCCCAGAGGAGGTGCTGTCAGCAGCTGCTCTCAGTTCTTGTTATGGCAGTTGAGCAGCGTTTTTTGGTAACATGACGAGCTTTTGAAAAACAACCCTGTTTTATCTGTCTTGTTCTCAAACTTGTGGCAGACTGTGCAATATTGCATTTCAGTTAATAGATTTTTGCCTTTAGCTGCCACCATTTCTTGCAAGTGCCCAGTCGGTATTGCTCATGTACAAATCTCAACAGAGGTGAGGAGGAAGCAAGATGGTTCACTCATTCACCACTTCCAACATCAGCTCCAGAAAAAACAATGTGTTAAATTCTTCTTTACCATTCGCCCAGTCGGGCAAGTGAGTTGCCTTTTACTTGCCCTGGGTAATCCTTATTGTTGAGCCCTGTGTACTATACCTATAGCTGTGTAATTTACATGTGTCAGACTAAAAGCCCGCAGGCTTGGCTCCTCATTTTAAGTTGCCCATGAGAACTTGTAAAGTATATAATTTGGGAAATACAATTCTATGCTGCGTTACAGAAGTATTATATCCATAAACATGTTGTTATCTATGCACAGAAGGCATCTAGATGTCAGTATTTGTAAGATAGGGTCTCAAAATCAGCCATTTCCAGCAGTGGCACTCAAGCTGAGTAGTTGTAGCTAATAATATTAATAGTTGCAGCCCAGCAAAAAGAGGGCAGTTTAATGAGAGATGGGAAAGCGAACACATATTTCTGCTTGATGTAGACAAGCCAGTGTGTGTTCTTTGTCTTATACTACTTTTTATATTTCTTTTTTAAAATAAATCTTGTAATAGTTGTACACTTGAATGTCTGCCTGCCATTATTTTTTCTAGACTTCAACTTTCAAAGTTAGTTATTAAGTCATTTACTAAATTAATTATAATAACAATAATAAATGACTGCAGAGGCAACTATGTAATATGATAACAAGTCATCAGGTTATAGTCTTACATGTACAAATGGCCCTTTGAACGCAACCATAATGCTGATGTGGCCCAGGATGAAACTGAGGTTGACACCCCCGGTATAAATGTTATTGTGGTGTTGTCTTGTGTTGTTGAGGTGGATGATTGACTGTTTCACACATCTCTGTTTTGTGTCCCACTAAAGTGTTTGTCATCCATTGTTGCTAGTTGTGGTTGTGTACACCGTTCACTGCTGAGCTGAACTCATTGCTTCCCATGTCACTTAATGTGATATACAGTCTTGTATGCGGGTACATGTTTGTCTATGTCTACTACTGTATGGGCAGGTGTTATTTTATGTGTACATGACTTATATAAGAGCTATTTCCCTTCCTCAGCACAGTGTTGGGGTAATAACTCACTTCTGTTACCTTGCCTAAGAGGAACAGACAGCATGCCGCAGTAAACTTATCTTAAAGTAATAATCCGCCACCTTCTGTGGTTTGTTTGCTGCTCTGTCGCTGATACGGTGCAACAGTGATTCATGAAGCTTTTACGTTAAAAACAGCTGTCAAGTAGGTCTGGGAAAATCCTCTATCACACGGCTGATGATTCATTTTAGGTTGCCTGCAGAGGAAATGGGCAGTTAGCATGAGAGGCTACAGCTGCCACGGCTGGACAGACAAATAAGAGCGCCATCCAGAGACACTCGAATCTTATTAACAGAAAACCAAGACAAAGGAAAGAGCTTAATTGGACAGAGGAAGGCAAGTGTGCTGAAAAGACAAATGATGTGTCTGAGACTAAACATTGACTTTGCTGTCTCTTTTTCTTTTGTGTTAGAAGGTGAAGTTTACATCAAGTGCCTTTATTGGTTTTTTCACCCAGGATATTACAAAAGGACTTCCACACACTGTCTGACTTGCTATTTGCGATGTTTTGGTACAAGACCTTCATCAGGTTTGCCTGATGTCCTTTTGCAACTTTTTGGTCTACTCACCTCTCTCCTACACACCTGCCACATCTAATAGATGAGTGAAGTGTTCCGCCTAACCCAAGATATTGCAAAAATCAAAAAAGCAATAATGTTGGATGGAAAAAGTTTGGTCAAATGTCACATCTATCTATCTATCTATCTATCTATCTATCTATCTATCTATCTATCTATCTATCTATCTATCTATCTATCTATCTATCTATCTATCTATATATATATATGTATAATCCCAACTCCTGCGGTGTTCTGGTCAGTGGTCACGATCACCTCTCCAAACCATGTGCATTTCTTTTTCCATCCATATGTCATGGTTGTAATTGACTCATTTGTTAAAGTTGTGAAGACTGTGTAGTATAACACATACAAAATTACATACTTGAAAAAATACACCTTAAAAGTAGGGTTATTCCAAGCAAAGACTGACACTGCAAACCTGACTTACTAAATTACTCACTGATCAGTGGTAGGCTACCATGACTACCATGACTGCACAGATGCTGTTATTTAAATCTTTGTTTCTTGGTTTGGTTTGTTTTTGTGGGGGGGCTGCATTGAAAGCTGGAGCATACTTTTTGAGTTGTTTGGTGATTGTGAACTGGATTGGACCAAACAGTTTTTGCAGCTGTTGGTAAAACAAAATGGGCCCTAGCTGATACACAATCTGCAGGTATCAGAATCAGTAAGGATCAGTAAGTAAAATGGTATCAGAACAAAAAGTACTGAAAGAAATGATTTAATTACAGTAAAGCGAGTATTCATTCATTCATTCATTCATTCATTCATTCATTCATTCCCACAAATGAAAAAAGCAGCAGTTGTAATCTGTTACTTCCACTCCTGGTATTTGGGGCCATTGTCAGCAGCAGATTAATGCCCATTTGAGGTTGCGGGGTGAGTGTTTGTAGGATTGAGACCAAATAAACTTAAGTGTTTGTGTTAATGGTAATTAGAGAGCAGGTCACCTAGTACAACAGTGTGGCTCAGTAATGTGTATTGAATGTTTTTTGGACAACAATGGAGCTCTGTGGAACAGAGCAGTAAACTGATAGCACTTCCACTACACAGACTTTGGGATTGTCGACAATTTAAAAAGTAGATAATATCACCAGAGCAACCATTTAATGTCATTAAATTTACCCCACATCTTTGTACACACCCGTGTTTCCTCTCCACGGTGTAGATGATGATCTGGCATTTCACACTGCTGCTATATTGCTAATTTTAGCTGAATGAGCAAATGCAAGAGGCCACTGCTGACCGACTACACACATACACACTCTACAGTGGGAAATTATACTGAATGAGATGTGAGAGGAACAAAAAGTGGAACAGTTTATCATTATATAAATGACTGAGTTGAGCGTTTTATAGATTTATATTTACTGTAAACTCCTCTATAAATCACTTGAAACAACCTTTACTTTAGGTTTGTATGCACACATTTGTTTTAAAATATACCTGAATATGTGTGATTATACTACTATGTGGTGCAGTTCTTTGGAAAAATGGGCCTGGATCCAAGTGCTGAATGGTGAAAGGGATCAGCTTGTACTGTACGAGGAGGGAGGAGGGTACAGAAGAGAGATAAAAATGAGGTGTGAGACTAAACAGCAGATAGGCGTGGATGGGAGGATTAGACTCCAAATTGATACAGGTAATCACTCACAGATTACTGATTATCTAAAGAGAACATGATCAGTGATAACATATTCTGTCGGGATAATCAAATGTTGATTACCTTCCTCCTAAATCCACTGACTGTGGCGATTAGAGAGAGGTTTGTTCCTTTCTGTGTTTGAGCAGTGTTATCAGTTGTGTTATCATCTAGATGTGAAATATTAGGTTGGTAGGTCAAAATTCTTGCTTCTTTCTACTGAAGTTATCCTTTTCTGGCCACTGTTTCCAATGCAGAGCAGTTTCTGGCTATTGTAATTGCATTTTTGTAATCTGTTGTAGTTTACTTTGTAAAACAGTTGATAAGAACAGAGGAGGATAGGAGAGAGCAGGGAGAAAATTGAAGGAGAGAAATGTCAGGAGGAAAAAAAGCAGAGATTAATGGAAAATAACAGCAACAAAAGAGAAGGAAGCAGTGTGGCGAAAAGATACAGATGAGAAGAGAAGTGGTGCACTCAAAAAGCCTCAGCATGGCTGGAAAAATGTGAGAGCCAAAGTAAAGACAGCTTACAGTAAGTCCCAGACTCTTCATGACACTAACAGTTAAAAGCCAAACAAAATGAGACTTTGAAGGACAAACATATAATTGGATCTTTTCAGTTATAGAGAAAATAGTTGGCAAATGAAGCCAAACAATTTACAGTCTTAGAAGAGTTATATATAGTCTAAATGAGGTCTCCAAAATCATTCTTCCTGAAGGGCTGAGGTTTGACCCAGAACCATTTGCTTCTGAAGAATTCTTGAAGGATTGTTGAAAAGCATGAAATGATCACTGTTGTTTTTAAATAAAGTCTTTACCCATAAAAATAGTTTGAAGGTTTCCTCAGTTTAAACACTAGATTATAAAACAGATTAACACAACATATAACATAATTAATGTCATAACAACAAATGCAGGTTTCATTACAGTGACACCAGACACACTAAAGGGAGGAATTCCTTTCACCAGCTGGTTCTGACATGTCAAACATAGCCTCAGTACAGGAGGACTGAGCACATTTTAATAAACCTGTCACATATTGGATCTAAAACACAGCGGAGCACACAAAGAGACAAAACACAGAGTAGATTATGTTTAGAAGGCAACCAAGGCAGGTAAAAAAAAAAAGTCTTGTGTACACACTCAGTGCACACAGTCACAGAAACAGAGCAACACCAAACCTCATTCTGTCTGAACACTTGAAAGTGATTTTGTGTAGTTCTCGTTCCCAAAGCACATACGAACAGTACATGAGGCCGTGACCTGCTGAGAGACAGGGTGCGATGACATTTTCTTTTATTTGTGTTCAAGGCTCATCATTTGATTTATATGACAACATGACATTTCAGAGGTAATCTCTTATTTATGGCACGTTTGCCATTTCCATTTGAACTTTATTGTTGCTTCATAAACATTGGACACTTGTTTCTGCCAGAACCAGTAAAAGCTGCTGAATGGTGGAGCTGAATATGTGGAGGTACACATGTGCAAAAACTCCCACACACATACACTCACAAACTTGTGCTATGTTGCATTCATATGCTCCTTGGATAGCCCCATTTAGTCCCACTTTTAAGTCGTATGTGAAAAAAACATGGATGCCCCTAAGGGAAGGTAGGGTATGTTATGTGCTTATAGGCTACCTGACTTGTTGTCAGGGTACTAAATGCTAGTAAATAACTTTTTTAACTACTCCGTATCACTCCATCTACAGCAGTGGTTTTAAAACTTTTAGTACCCAAGGTACAGCATAGGGCATGCCGGTATTTCCATCCTTGCAAAATAGCCTCTATTACTGCCAGAGACTATGGTTACCAACCAGTCAGTCCTGGAGGGGCAAAGCTGGTCAGACCCCACAAGTATAGTGGGCTCCTGCTTTTTGGATCCCACAAATATAGTTAAATAAGCCCACAAACACACACACACATTCACACACACGTATGGGTGTCTCAATGGTGCCAAGCAGCCTTTCCTGTCACTTCACAGCTTCTCAAGTGTCTCCCAAACAAACAGATGCCAGTCCACCAACGTCACCTCTCTCTACAGCTCATTCTATTACAGGACACACACACACACACACACACACACACACACACACACACACACACACACACACACACACAGACTCACTCACATACACATACACTCATGCTCAAATGACATGTTTAACTCTGAAATGTTCCTTATAGTAAACAAAAAATCAGTGTGGCAGTCCATAGAAAGGGCCTAGCCTTTGTACAAGGCCATGTATTTGCACTCACACACACGTGCAGACAAAATGCCTGGCCCAACTGCAAGCTTGCTGGATAAAATGACCTTCACAACTGCTGCTGAGTAACCACTCCATCCCCCAACACACACACACACACACACACACACACACACACACACACACACACACACACACACACACACACACCTGTCTCACGTTCCCTCCCTCTTGCCACTTTCCTCTGCAATTCAGTCCCTTTTTTTCCGATCCACTGTGTTCTAAACTCACGTAAAAATAGAGGCAACTCAACGTGACATTTGTATGTGAAATCTCTTCTCAGTTGCCATTTTGTTTCAGGTTGGACTCTGACTGACTGATTACAAGGCTGTAACACCATACATAAGACAAAAAACATACAGTTTGATTTAACACTTATTAGACTCAAAAAAGATAAAGCCACCATCAGCCTAACAACTGGCTCATATGTTCTCTCAAAGTGTCAAAAAAGGAAATATTCTCATACCTGTTTTTCTCATTAAACAGAAAAATACAACTGTACCAAGCCAAATCCAAGTTTCTCTCTTTTATCAAACTAGGATGAGCTTAATTGTCTAGAAACTCATCATAAAACACACTTCATTCAAACTTGACAAAAAACAAAATAAAATTCACCAAAAACATCTTGGTTAGTCTTTCCACTGTTTCAACAATCACCACACCTGGGTTGTCTCAAATAAAATCCTTATTTCACAATGTTACATGTGAAAATGTTCTGGCTTTACAGGCTGTTTTCCTCTAACTTGTTCTCAGGCTGAGGGTGTGTGCTGAGCAACTGAATGAAAGTCTATCCCTGAGCAGCGACTCTCACACTGCAGACCATAAAATTAGCTAAATAAAATGACAGACCCCCCCCCCCCCCCCCC
>JAJHUR010135782.1:0-19119 GCA_027495735.1 Lutjanus campechanus | reverse complement strand
CCCCCCCCCCCTAAGAAAAACAAACAAACAAACAAAAAAAACTGGTGATGTAATCAGGCCAATCGCTTGTCCAATCATCCTACCCCACTTGCAAAAAAACATGTGACATACTGTTTGATTATGAAAGGAAATGGATGGATAAAGACCTGCCTTTCTCAAATAACTTTAATCAATGAGTTTCTACTATAAACGCCTGCACGCACACAAAGTCTCATTTTATGTACCTCCACCCACTGGTACACTGTGTTAAACTACACCATATCTACTCTGGATATTTGTTTAAGCTACTAGTAGCTACTAGTAGCAGTGTATCACCCAGGAACAATGTCACACCTGTGGGTGTATGTGGGTGTGTGTGTTCGTGTGAGTGAAAGTACAGGAAAAGGGGAGGGGGATTGAAAGAGAGCAAGTAGCATTTGTGTGTCTGAAAGTGACTAGATACAGGTGTTTCATTTGCCCCCTTGATGACGCACAATAAGACCCTGGTGAAATGGTGGAGTAACTGCAAGTGTGTGTGTGTGTGTATATATATGTTTTTTTCTCTAGAGGAGATTTGATAGCCTGGCATGATTGTTTGCCTCCGCACAAGAGAATCCTCAGGTGTTTTTGAGTGAGGGACCCATGGTTGCAGATTGCGTCAATCAAAAATCACAAACTGCAGTTTTTGGAAGCAGATTGCGCAAAGGGTTGTAATTGGTTTGGGGACACAGCCTTGGGGGTCCTTCAGGCACATCCTCTGGCAGCTGTCTGGTTACTATGGTGCTGATTGCACACAGGAAGAGCAATGCATGAGCAGAGAAATGGGACCTTCCATTTAATTGTTGTGTTTGTTGCTGCTGTTTTCCCGGGTTAATCTATTCCCTGGCTGCTGTTGGACAATTACTGAAGCATCTCATCTACTCAGATGTCTTTGTCTCTGGTCTTGAATGATGCATTTCTCTAATTATCCTCTGTACAAGGAGTCTGAGACACTCCATTTCAGCCATCGAACAACATTAACCTGTGTATGATTGTCACTACTCTCACCCTGATGAGTTGCACCAGATGTTCAATGTGATTCACTGTGTGTTTTTCTGCTGCATCAGGCTTTTATGTGTGATATAGTTTTATGTCTGTGTCCTTGTCTGCAGTGTTTTATCTTTGCTGCCACATGGCTATTTTTTTTTTTTTTAATTGAAAGTTTATATTATGTTGGATTGTTTCATGGTGCAGGAAAATATAAAGACCTTTTCAAACATGAACTCATTAGAGATGAGATCAATGCAGAAAAGCCAGACTGTGAAGCTGTTTAATGAGGTGGATAAAAGGTAACAAATCAGAGCCTCATTACACCTCCAATAGTGCGCACCAAAAGGTGTTTCAGTTCCTGGTCATACTGTAATGAGTGAAAGACAATTTCTGATTTACAGAAAGCATAATGGCTGTATCTATTAAAAACTTTAAAAAGGGTATGGGTCTCTCTCATACTAATGCTTAAAGAATGGTTCAACATTTTGGAAAGGAACATGTTCGTTTTCTTGCCGCAAGTTAATTTCTGTTAATTATGAAGGTGGGCAATATCGCTGAAAAATTTATCATGGTAAAATGTTTCATTTCAGTTGATATTGATAAATAAAAATGACCTGTTTTTAATAAAGACCAGGAAAAAGAAGGTTGAATTTAACCACTTCATTTTGAATGTAAAAAATGTATTCATCAAGACACATAGGGGACAGATTTAATAGACTTCGTCACCGTCTGCACTCATTTTCTCTCATTTGTGTCACATACTGATAATGCAATTAAACAACACAAATGTTAAAAATTTTTGGCTGTTTGTGTGTCGTGGTACGCTCCATTATTTAGGGATGTGACAGGCTGTTTATGAGCCAGGACATATTTGTTAGGCTATGTACTTTCATGGCAGTTTGCATAACAGTTAGGTGAAACTATTGAACATTAATTTTCTTATTGTTATTGATGATGTGTGTATTACCGATTAGGGGTGGGAGAAAAAATGTATTCTCTTATTCTCTTAAAGTACCATCATTGTTATGCTAATTTACATTAGCGCATCAGTGGGAATTTATATTACGTGTTAGCATCGAGCTAACAGACTAAGAGCTAGTTATTTATATATGCATAAAAAATCAATTCAGGAATCATAAAAAAAAGAATCATGATACTTAAACAGATCCATTTTGCTTCACATGCTTAGCATAAAATGACTGAAAATGAATGAAATGAATGTGTGCTCATACTTTCAGGCTCTTTTATTACTTTTATATGCAGTATAGCAATGATGCTGGTGATATAAAACTCATTGAGGCTGACTGACGTGATGTGCATTGTTTTCAGAAATATGATGATATACAGTCTCTAGAAATGTATGATTCAACTTTTTCCCATAGTCCAGTGTAAATACCCAAACAAAATTGCAATAAATCGTAATATCAAATCGCAATACATATCAAATCGGATTGTGACAGTATCAAATTGGGAGATAAGCGTGTCTTCCCAGCCCTATTATTGATACATATCACTATTGTTTTATTGCCATGCTTAATTAAACTGAAAAAAGTCAGACATGAGAGGGGTATCAGTCTTCTCATTTAACTCTCATTGGCTAATAAGCATATTTATCAGAAAGTCAGACTCTTCCTTTAATGGAAAACCAACCATGACAATTACACAATGAGCAAATAAAAGAACAAAAGGACTAAACAGGTCAATGGGTAAATGATATACCAGCTTGATTACAGGGGGAAAAGTGGGTGAAGATAGAAGTAGATTAGTTAAATAATGCTTTGTAATGCTACTAGAATTAAAGTTGTAGTAGGTAACTTTTATTAAAAACAAAAATAACTAAATATTACATATATTTATAAAATGACTATAAATATTTTTTGCTAAAACAGTCCTCTTCCAGTGTTCCTAATAGCCTTTGCAAGTATCAACTGTGCCTGAACGAAACAACCAGTCAGAGGTTGGAGGAGTCTCTAACACAAGTGGCTCAAGAGTTTCCAGCCCAAAACGTTGGTATCTGACAATGTAGGAATGAGTATCAACCACCAGCTATCTTTCTTAAGAACTGCCTACTCCAGCTTTATTGCAGATAGTCAGTCAAATTGCCATCCATTCAGTCAGTCAGTCAATCAGTTGGTTAGCTCACTAACAGAAAGGAAGAAGAGCAGGTGTTCAGAACACTTTAGAATCAATATATTCCGGGAAGATGACGACTTTAGCTCTGTTTACTGAACTGTAACTGAAGAGGAAACTGGCTCTCATTGGAGAGCAACACTAAGCATAGTAGACAGTATGCTATATTAGAAAATTAAGAAGCATGCAGACAGTTTATTAGTGGGAGGAATACAAATAGAGGTAAATCGGAAGAAAGACTTGGCAAAACAGCCTCACTGGTGGCAAAGAACAAGACAAAGAGTGTGAGAAAATGTGTTATGTACTTCCATGTGTGTATGTGCACCAAAGAGAGCATGTAAAGTGTGTTAAAATTACAATTTTTTCATGTGGTTTCATTTAATCTCCTCATTTTGTGGGGTTACATTTCAATTCCAATGTCCTTGGCAACAGCACAGCATGCAATAGGCTGATAAGCCTGTTTGAATTGAGATTTCACACGTAACAGAGTGTGTGTGTAAGTCTGTGTGTGTGTATGTGTATGAGATGGGGTGGGTAGGTGTGTGTGTGCATGCATGTGCCTAGAAATGAAATCATAAAATCAAGCATAGATAGAACAAGGTCAGGGAGATTAATATAAAATTATTAACAAGGTAGAAACAAGGGCAGGGAGAGACTGAGGGAGGCATACAGTAGAGGAGGAGGAGGAGGAGGAGGCAGTGCTTGCACAGACTCCAGCCTATCAGACGGAGGAGGGCGGGGGCTCAGCAGTCAGGAAGGAGGTAGCAGAGCAGCAGCAGACACAGAGAAAGAAGAAGCAGAGCATGTTAAAGAGAGGGGGAGAGGTGGGATGGTAGAGGTAGGTAGACAGAGAGATGCAGCACTACAGTGTGTTTGTCTCCAAGGCTGTCAGTGGCACAATTGTTCATTCTCGCGTTGGGGGCCGTGATGTGTTATGGAGCTACGATGCACAGATTCTCTGCAGAGGCAGGGGATGCAGATAGAAGTTCACCTTGAGCTGGAGTCCAACAGTGCCACTCTGGACCTCTGGGATTACAAGAAATGCTCATTGATCCTGAGAACAAGAGAGATTTAATCGGATCTGACAACCTGCCACAGCAAAAGTGGCTCCAGCACCTTTAACTTTTGGATTATAGTCAGATTTATACCAGAACATCTGACAGAGAGGCTCTAACCTGCCAATCCAGGGCCAGAAATCAAACAGGTAGAAAGTTGCCAGCTGTGTCCTGACAGCATACAGAACCAATATTGTGACACCCACCGTTCACACTGGAACCCCGCAAAGCCAAGCAGGTCCTGCAGCCCAGGGACCCTGGAGCTAGCCTCACCTTGGACCAGCTGTCACCTGAACCCCTGCTGGCCCCAGCAGAGACGTCCAGCATGTCTCAGACCGGAGGACGGTTCCACAACAAGAAGGCTGGCATCCGGGCCGCCGTGATCCTCATCGGACTTCTGCACAAGTCTCGCAAAGCCAAGGAGAAGGAGAGGGACAAAGAGGATAGTGAAGGGTGGGTGAAGTTTGTCCCGTCGTGTCATCTAATGAGCCAGGGCATGCTGGGTAGATAATGTAAGGCTCAGGGAGCAGCAGAGAATCTGCAGTGCAGTGTTGAGCTGGGATTGTGAAGGAAACTTTATTAGATTGTAATGTCTTTGTTATTCCAGAGGCAGAGGGGAACTTTGCCCTCTTTATGGTTCAATGAGTTTGCATCTGCAGTTTTATAATAGGTCCTTTTTATTAGTCTGCTTGTGTGTGAGAGTGTGTGTGTCCTGCTGACCTCACTTGTGTATCTCGGTCAGTGGGAATGACAGATGGGAGGAGAGAAAAACGTAGTGAGGGCTGTGGGTGAATAGAAGTGTATTCAGAGTGCTTTTGAAGAGCAAACGAGAGGAACTGAGTGGACGGAGGAGAGGAGCAAAGCTGTGGTGTGTGGAGAGTGAGTGGAACATGGAAAAAAGAAAGAGTGAAGTGTTACAAGAGAGATATGAGGTGAATAAAAAAGGAAAAGGTGCAGACCAAAGGTCACCCACTCATCTATTTGTGTCTTTCTGAGCCTGGTTTTCAACAGTTTTTGCTTTACTTACAAGCACTGATGGACACTTGTTGATGCCTGTAATGCTGATGAATATGTTTCACTCTTTTGGCATGAGGGCAGTGTGAACATACGTTCGTAGATGGTGAACTGGCTCAGAGTTCAATAGGTGAGCTGAAACTAGAATGGAGAAAAAATATTACTACTCACGTGCCTGCTGTAAACAGCAGCAGTGAATATAATATTCAAAGGAGAAATATTGTACTAAATCACAAAATGAGCATACATCATCAGAGATTAAGAAAACATTCTGGTAGTTGGAATACAAGTTGAAATACTATCTTCTCTGACAACAGCCACATCCACACGGCCAGTATGTTCACCTTTGAAATTTCCATTCCCGTGTTGGATGTCTGTTTTTGTTTTGGCTGCACTGCCTGTTCTCATTTCTTTACATGAAACTACAATAATGCCGAATGTTTGCTGAATGGGTTCATGTCTGTTTATGAGCCATAAGAAATCATTAATAATCTTTTAGAAGGAATAGATGTTTAGAATGGTTAGATTGAGCAATATGTTCATGGGGTCTGGCAGGCAGTAAGGCAGGCAGTCACTAAACTCAAACTCCAGAGTGTGTGTTTTTGTAGTGGACTTGTTTTGTTGTTTTGGTTGTTTTCAGGATAACGGACTCAGCTTTACATCGACAGACAACTGACAGTTATAAAAAGCTGTTCAATTTACAGTGATCAGCTGATCAACTCATCATTGCTTGTCCAGTGGGAAAGTGTAATGTTGCCCTTGTCTTGCGTTTATATGGTTCATTGCCCCTGCAGCCTGCAGACAACCTGCCTGAGCTTTGAATCTGGGGAGGAGACAATTCGCTTCAACCATAGATTGTCAATTAAATAGGAATTCAACCTATCTGAGATGGCTCCAACTTGCTATTTGGAATGGCATACTCACTTTTGAATGCTGGGGTCTTACATATTTTACCTTTAAGCAGGTCAATTTATTATTGATATGAAGGCTACAATGAAAGCAAAAAAATGTTGTTTCTATTTATTAGTCAAACTCTTGAGGACTAGGCTTTATTTGTGAAGGACTTTTGTGCCAGATTATACCGTCAAGAAGCCTGTTAAGATGCCTTACTTCTTTAGAAAGTGGCAGTCCAGATGCACCTGTTAGGGGATTTTCCCTGCACGCTGTATTGTGTCCAGATCATGTTACTGCTAATACTACCTGAGATGAGTGCAGTCAGTCAATAAGACCCCTGGGAATATCCCACCTGGTAACAGTGTACAAGGTTGGCAGGGTTGAGACTACACTTCATACCCTGACTACGCCTCCCTGCCAACATTAGCAGCAGTGCATGTACAGTTAAACTAGAATCTGAGCCGAAAGCTGCCTATTTAGTGTTATTGTGGTGAAGGACAAATACATATACAGTGTGGTCTGGGTTAGGTGCATGTGTGTGTGTGAACACCTGATATACAACACTGAATGCACTTTGCCACCCTGTTCTAACAGCCTGGACCAAAATAGACTTCTTGAAAATAGACTGTAACTCAATTTGCAAATGCTGATAAATTTATCTGACCTCTGGGTGTTTGTGTGTGTATGTGTGTGTGTGTATATATATATATAATTTAGTTTCAGACAGTGTAAAATTAACCCCTGGAGGCGACGCTGGATTAGCAAGAATGCAAATTGGGTAAATGCCCCAGACCTCCTGGGGCCCCGAATATTTACTGTGTGACAATTGGTTTGAGGTGATTTGTTTAATTGTAATATAGTTAGATACATGCAGCACTAAAACTATTATCAACTGAAACGATAAAGGCCTTTAATATTACCTAATCCTGAAGTCTGGGTTCATATAAGGAACCAAATATTTGTTATTTTAGGTGATAGCATGCTTACACTGTGAATTCCCAAATAAATTTGTCTTTAATTTAATTAATTAATTGAGTTTCTTGTGGCTCAGGGCAAAATACGCACTTAATGGTGAAGAGGGTACAGACCTAGTCAGTACAAGGAGGAAAGAGTGTTCACTTTGAACCAACTGATGTGACGTCACATCACCTAGTGGCTTGTTGGCCCCCCTTTTTGAAGTATTGAGTTTGAAATCATTGGGTTTGCCGTTTTGGTTTTTTGCTACCAGAGCATGTGCAGCATTGATAAGAGGTTGAAGCTGAATTTGCAAATTGGGCAATGCTTGGTTTTGGCTCATCTATTTAGCATGAAATAATGGTGCTCTGCCTGGCTACAAGGTTTCTTGTATTACAACTAAATAATGCACTAAAATACATTTTTAAAAACAAGAACACAAGAGTAGATCTATATTTGATAAACACTGCCCAGTTTTACAGTTTGATCTAAGTTTGGGAGGCTCCATTGCAAACTGGGTACATAGTGGCTGCATGGTGGCGATATTTTGCGTATTACAGCTAAACAGTACACTAAATTATATTTATAAAAACATTTTGGCCAGAAATAGGCAATGAAGTAACAGAATTTCAAAACATGTTGGATTTGTGAGCCTGGTTTATTGTTCTGGATGGATTCATTAAAAATGACCTGCCAATCATATAGTTGTCTCACCCTGCAGCATACCCTGCTTTATCATCTATTTTACTAAAACCGGGACCATAATTTACAAAATGGACATCATGCTGTATTGAAGAAACTTGAAACTAATGATTTAGACCATAAACCATGAACTCATTAGGAAACTTACTGAGGTCATAAATCAAGTGAGAAGTAGGCTCATTTTGCCATTAGTTTGAATACAGTTGGACATTGTTTTGCAGCCAGTGGCTTCTCCCCCTGCTGGCCACTGGAAAGAATTAAGGTTTAAGCCACTTCCACATTTGTTTCAGTTTTCAGAGCTGTAAGCTCCATCCGCTATTTAATATATTTCTATAATTTCTTTCTGTAATCGTCTCTGAATGCAAAAATACTGCTTTGACACACAGGTATACACAAACACACACAAATGTACGTGTTTTTGACAAGAGCCCCTTTTTTGCATGTTTTTCCACATGCTTGCTCTGTGATTTATGTTTGACTCTGCATGTTATTGCCCCGTGTCAAATGACAACAGCACAATCATGTCTGGATAGTACAAATAGCCCAAAGCACTGCTGCAACAATATTCTATTGTTGATGTCACGTCTATTGCTGCAGTGATCTTGGCAAAATTGGCAACAATTTTAAGGCGTCTTTTTCCGATTGTAGTGCATGATTGAACTCTTTTTCAGACTTTTATCACTATTTCTCTCAACTATAGACCATCCACTGTGGCGGGGTATTTCAAGCCCTTGAAGCAGGCTTATTCTAACAACAAGTACAAGGAAAAGTGATTTACAGACTGATCGTTATTATTAGAGCCTAGCATTTACATAATGCATGGACTATTTACTCCACCTGACTTTGCAGCGGAGAATTTAAAAATGGGATTTTCCCTTCTCGTCCACATTTTTCTGTCTCCCCACAAATCCAGGCAAAAGGTACACATGCAAACATACAGGCATGTAATCATGCTCCTTGACTCTATCTTCTCTGTGCTGATAGAGCTATAATGTATATTTGCCCTCCATTAAGTTGAGCAGCATGAGGTCTGCTGCTTGTGTCTGAATGTTTATATTACCCCTTCATGCATTAATGTCCTCCACAGCTCATTTATCTCCAGCTGCAGACCTGTTTTGTCTGTGTGTGTGTGTGTGCATGTACTTGTGTATGAGATGTTTGTCCCATTGTGTATGTAGCTATGTATGCATGAGTTGTGTTTAGGCTTATACAACAAGTGCCTGTGTGGTTATGGTGACATTTTTCTGTCGGTTTGTGGTGGTACGGTGCAGCCGGTGGGTTAGAGAGACACAGAGAGAGTGTGTGTGAGTGTGTTTAAGAGGAGGCAAGCGAGAGACAGACTCATTTATGATGCCCGAGTGTTTCTGAGACCTAATCTATAATCACAGCATGGTGCTTCCTGTGCACACATTGTGTCATCCCTCTCTAAGACTCAAAGCTTTTAATATCACATACATACATATTGACAAAACATGCATCTGTTTTGCAAATTGCAAAATTTAATTAGCATTTTTTATGGCCGTGCTTGCCCGGTGATACAATACCTTCTGTTGATTGCAGGGAGTTGGACAGTAATGGCACAGGAAAAGGCATGACCTTAACAGTAAATTAGAGGTTTGAGGCTCACAAACACTGCATTACGTGTCTCACTGTATAAAACTGACTCTCTTGCAAACAAGGGCAGAGAAATGCAGAAATTGAACTGCCAGCCTCATCTCTAAATCAAACCACAGTGCTACAGGCACTGCAAATCCTTCATAATAAAAGCCCAAATCAAGTCTATTTGCTAAAAGGCTTGACAGGAAAAGGTTGTTGCAGGTATGCTAAAAGCATATAAATGTACATTAGTAATGCGGTATTTTATGTTGGTAGTTTAGGTAGTTAAGAATGCATATTGTAGTTTGGTCTTGTTGTCTGCCTTAAAAATATATAGTGAAGTCTTTGGTTATCTCTGATGGGTTATGGAAATCCTCCCCTCAAACTTTTTTCATCTACAATGCAAATCTTTCAAGGATTTGTGAGTTGTTTACACCCCTTTTAAAATGATCAAAAAAATCCTCTTAGTGTATTTTAATAAGGAGTCAGGCTGATTCATCACAGTAAACTTAGCAGACCTCTTTCTGTGCCTCTTTATTAGCATTTCATCTGCTTCTCACGGTCATTTTTTTTTTCCAGTTATAAAAAAATCAAGGCAATCCCTTTAAAGGTAAATACTGCTGAATTTTGGCCCTTCTCTTCAATTTAAAAAAAGCAAGGACTTCAAGGATTCGGACTTCCAAATCTCTCACATAAGTCTTGATATGAAGAACCTTGGTTTTAGACTGGATTTTGCATATGTCAAATATAAAGATACAGTATTTTTGACCAAATACCTCAACACCTATATTTTTTGATATTGCCACAATATGACTATTGGTACTTTCACAAAAATATTAACACTATTTAATAAATAAGCATCAGTAATGTGGATATAATGACTAAGTAGGTAAAGGCAAATAATAGACCACAGCAGCCATATTGATATGAAATATTAGGGCAAACATAGATTTTATTAATGAGATGATGGTTCCGTTCCATTCAGGTCACACAGCATCTGGGTGGTGTTATTGTGCATGTTGGTTCACTGAAATGGTTTAGCTTCACTAAATGGTAACACCTGTGTTTCCTTTACTATGTCATATCAATATGGCTGCCATGAAAAGGGTTTATAGAACAGCCAAAACAGTCTGGTAAGTTCATAAAATTTCAACACTACTGTATGCCATATCACAATATCCAAAATCTGAGATGAAATCTTGTGTCATATGATGACATAATATTGATATATTGCCCAGCCTTATAATTTGACCAATAAATAATCATCCCGTGCACCAAGTGTGAAAATAAAAAATCTCAAAAGAAGTAACCATTCAACAAGCTCTATAAAAAAAATACATTCGCATCAGTAACCTTGCACTTACATTCGATGTGGATCCTTCTAACTTGAACTGTTCCTTCTTTAACCAACAGGTTACAGTGACTGTACACAGTCTCTCTTTAAATCAAAGCCTTCTTCAGATTCTACAAGGTCTTCCTCACCTTCTTTTATCATTTATAAGAGCAACTGTCAAAGTAATGATGAGAACAGACACATAATAAAATGTGCTGATGATTCGGTTATTAGTCACAGGCCTGTGGAGGAGGACTTTGTGTCATGGCGTGACAAGTCCTTCATCCTGCTAAATGTAGCAAAAACTAAGGACATGGGTATTGATCTCAGAAAGTCATCCTCTCCTGCTACAATGACTGTTATTAAGGGAGAGGAAATCGAGCTTGTGGGACGTGACAGGTATTTGGCCACTGCTCTGGACAAGAAACTGTGTTTTAAAATCAATTGAGAGTCCCAGAAAGTAAAGCAGCATCTCTTCATCCTGTGGAAAACGAACTCTATAAGTGTTTTTCTTGGTTTGATGACTGTTTTATAGAAGGTTTATAGAAACATCTTTAGCTTTATTTACTGTTGTCTGGCACAGACGTCTTTACACATCCAGAGAGAACAGGCTTGTTAATGTGACAAGAGACAGTTGTTCGGGTGAGTCAGACCCTGCTCAGGGATATTTACAGCAACCACTTCCATAGATCGTCCTGAACAGACAGTTTGAGTTCTTGCCTTCAGGTCAGAGTGCCAGCTAGGAAGAAGAAAGGCCTGAATGTTGTTTTCTCGTTCTCGGACGACTTTTGAGATGCCATATGCACATTAATTGCTGACCTTTTGGCCTCTTTTTGTCGTGTGATCATGCATTTTCCACATATGCATTTGCCCACCTTGAATCTCATATGATCTTAGTCTTTTTCTCTTGTAGCTGTTTTTAAATTTGTGTAAAGGAAACCCAGAGGTTTGTTACTAAAAACATTATACATGTTAGAAAAAACTTTCTGAAAACACAGAAAGAGTGGAGTTAAACATCTTTTTTTTAGGTAGTCCTGAAATCATGGTTCAATGACGCACTGGAGCCATACGTCCCCTTATATACTATAAATACTACAGCACATTAGCATTTAGCATTAGCGGTGCAGGTGATGAGAGGACCAGTTGCAGCAGCATTTTCTAAAAACAGATATATATTATTTTGTTGTGTGATTTAGGGGTGTTTGTTACATTGACTTGCCACAAGCATCACAAACGTACCTTTAGAAACTCTTTTGGTCCAAATCAGCCCAGCAGTTACTGCTCATTTCGAGTTGATTCTTGGATAGGTCACTGTGTTTTGGTGGCTCAAACATATATGTCTGTAAAAGTGGAATAAAGCTGCTAGACTTAGCATCTGTTTTTCAGGTCACAGTGATATTTGACACTTGAGACCCCCATTGTTTCAGAGCAGAGAAAACTGCTCATTTTTTTCATTATCTTAAACCTAATTTTATATACTTGTCAATTTTGGGGAGGGTTAGAAACACTTTCTTTGTGGCGAGACCAACTTAAAGCACATATTTATTATTGCTTTACACAGACTTATGATGCTCATACGGTTTTGTGTGATTGTCCCAGTTGTGTGATTTGTTTTGTTTTGGTGCTTTATACCCTGTCTGCATGTCATATTTCCCCTTGGAGTCGATAGATTGATTTGATTTGACAGTTGTGCAAGTATTTCAACAGTTTCAGTCCCTTAAGAGAAAATTTCATCAAACACTTGTCAGTGGTCTATTATGTTTGAGCGTCCTTGATATGGAGATGTTCAGGAGCTTCTGCAGAGCATAACAGCAGAAATGGAAATGTTTAGACACAAAGTGAGCGCTGTATCTCTTTGAATAGCATGGTATATTTTAAAGCAGTTCTGTACTTTTCAGATAAGCATGCACAGTAATAGTGAAGCTTTTCTTTGTTAAACTGACCAGCTCACAATTATGCCCGCTCCTATACAGTCGAGTTCATGGGGCCTTTGTTACTGTGTTCTGCAGTTGCCATGTGCTTGTTTTACATGTTTGGGACTGAACAACTGAGAGACAAAATTATACCAGCAGCTGGTCACAGCTAAAACCCATCAGATATAACCTGCCTGGCTTCCTCTGACACAAAAAATCAGCTGCAACACAGCAGTCGGCCAGGTAGTGGTCCAGAAGGGGGAAATGACACAGACACACACCCATACACACAATACAAAGCACCTCTAGTTTTTACTTCTGCGATGTGACTGCACATTGATTCAGTCTAATTTGATTACTTTAGGACAAGGTAAAACTTACATGAAATACAGAAGAACAGCTGGTGGCACTTGTAACTGAACATTCATTTTCTGTCTACTATCCCTGTCAGACTTTCTGTTCTTGCACAGTGGCAGATTTACCACTTCTTAGTCAATTAGAAAAGAATTGTCTTTGATCTCACACAGAAGTAGACAAAGCAGGCTTTTCATTTATAGTTGATGACCGGTGATTACGCTGCCTGAAATGATGCTGGAACTGGCAGATGCTGATAGCTGCTGCGAGCCAGCTAATTGAGCTCCATGAATTGGTTGAAAACAGCATCTTACTTTTTAATGTTTCCAGCTGACCCCCCATCCCCCTTTTTTTCAAGAATATTTTGCACCAAAAAAAAAATGTACAGGAGGTCTGCAAAATTCATAACAATTATGTCAGGTTAACGAGTACATCAGGAATGTTTATAGAACTCAACTATGTTATAAAAGCACATCAAGTAAAATAATCCACTCAATTGACCCTTTTACAGTTTGAAAACAATGTGCAAGCTGCGTGCTCAGTTTGGCATAAGAAGCAGGGCGGACCATAACACCTTGTCCAAGGGCTGCTGCAGACACGAGCAGTCTTCATCACGTCCCCAGTCCAGTCAGCTCGTTTAAGAGCTTGCAGCCATAGATGCTGATTGCTCTGAAACACTCAAGAATTCTGAACAACTTAAGTCGACCAATGGAATATCGATTCTGACGTATCTTATACACAACAACCATACATTTTGGTCATTTTGGTGCTGGTTAAACGTTTAATGGACTGGTTGCACCGCAGACATTTTGACCTGTCACAGCAGGAAAAACACAGCTTATTAACAGTCATTTACAGCTCAGTTCCAATATGTGTCCCAGTTAACAGTGACAGTGAACCAGCATGCACAATAGCAGGACCTCCCCCAGTGGAATACAGAAGTCATTAATACACCTTTCTGGTATGGCATGTCCAAATGCCTGTTGTGCAACTAGTCCATTTAACATTTGCAGCTTGGTAACAATAAATGCGTGCACAGCTTCTTGGTGATGTTGGCTGTTTTTTTACATGGTGCATGTTCATACATTTAGCTTCAATTTGACAGCTTTTAGTGTTATTCTGCAGAAAGGTAAAAACATGTCCTCCCTGTGGTTAACAACTTTTTCCTCAATATTTAGATTTTTTTTGTTATTTTTGTGAAGCCAATGGAAGGTTCTGAACATTTGCTCTCAAAAGAGAAAACCATGTGCAATCTTTCGTGTTGCTTTTCTTGACCACCTTACGCAATTTTTCCTTGTCTTGTAGTCCCGTCCCTCCTCGAGCTCTCAAACCCTCCTCCTCCTCCTGCTGTTTAACACAACCACTTTTTATTCACTGACTCACTCGTATTTCCATTCCTCCTTTTTTTCCTCTCTACTCTCAAGTATTCCTTCTTTTAAACTCCATCCTGTTCCTTTGTGCGTTTCACTTCTTTTGTGATTAGCAGTTGCACATACACAAACATCCACGCATTTGATTTGACTTGAGCTAAACACACAAATATGTGTGTGTTTGTGTGAATGGGTGTGACAGTCAGCCTTGTCTTGGGATGTAATGGATGAGATGGCGTAGTCTCTAACAAGTGTCCAGAGACCCACCCAAGACGGCCCTATTTACCCAGCTCTGCACTGGGGATTGAGAGTGCTATTTTTAGTCTGATTCATTTATTCTCTCTCTCCATACTTCGCTCTCTTTCAGCGATCTGTCTGACATTCATTCATCCTGCACTGCTCCCTCTCTGTCTTCCTATCTCTCTCCTTTTTTTTCAGACTTTTCTGCTCTGGTGTGGTTATCAGCCGGTCTGAACTGGTGGACTTGGTTGAGAAGAGACATATTCAATGTCATCTGACAGATGCTAAACTCTGTTTTTTTTCCCCTTTGACTCAAGTCAGTGACACTGGGTGAGATTGGACCATGATAAAGAGGAAGTGGGTCCCAGAAAATGAATAGGATCAGATAGGATTTATGGCATTTCCAGTGGTATGACAGAGAGAGTGATGCCAGGCAACTATGTTTTTCACTGCAGCATTGTGCCAAAGGACCAGACCTACTGAATCTACTTTAGACCTACTGAATCCAAAAAGAGAAATATTCACTCGCAGAAATATATATTTAAATCCTTGTTACACTGTCCAGTGTTAAAAATGAAAGACACTTCAGATGGAGAGAGAGTGCACACTGATTTTGTGTCATTTGCAAACTGGCTGAGACTTGGCTTGCAAATCACAAAGAATGAAAGACTGTGCAAGTGGTGCATCTTCCAAGAGCGACATCTTTGAATTACATCCAAGGGATGTGCATGTGCAGAAAAACTATTCTGAACAGGGTGACCAGATGAGAATGGGTGAAATTCAGGACAGGGAGCTGGGGGTGGGCATGTCATGTCAGAGGGATTAAAATGTACAGAATAATTAGATTCTTTATTAACATCATCATTATAAAGATCAGTTATAGATTCTGAGAATAAGGACATTTAATTACTAAAAGCAGGAATTATAGCCCCCATAACTGATTTGATAATTGTTGTTTTTCACAAATTCATATGTTGTTAATTTTATCTATTTTTATAATGTATAAAATTCTGGACAACTCCTTGTAATTTGGGACTGTCCTGGATTTTTCAGGACATCTCGTCACCCTGATTTTGAAGAAGCACTTACGAGGTACACAGAATAGTAAAAGGGCTCAAAGAGGTAAAACACGTGGAGTATGTTGAGGATAAAGCTGTTTGAAACTCTGATTCTGAAAACAAAAGTTCAGTCAGACAACCCACATAAAATAAAATGTTTATTACAGGAGCAGGACATAGAGTTTGACCACATTACTCCCTGTAGATCATGTTTACATAGATACATAGATATTGAGGACTGATGTGTAAATATCCCAGACCCCCTGTTGGAGCCTGCAGGTGGATGCTGGGGTGGTGGTGGGGCTGAATGAATATGATGCAGGGCAGCAGTGGCATTGACGGGCAGAGAGAGAGATTGGAAAGTTTATCAATATTTCATATTAGGATGGTGTGTTTGGTATATTACCATGGAGAATGAGGCATCACGTGTAGTGCAGCTCGAGCTGACCGCCTGAACTAGCCTGCGGGCATCATGACATTAATTGAAAAGTGAATTTACATGACACCTTTTCATCTTTTGAACCCAAACAGAATGGAGTTCCTTCCAGAGAGGTGTTATTCATGTGTTTACTGGAAAAAAACCCTCCATGTTTATGCACCTACTAATATATTAGTAAACTGTCTATCGGCACTGCAGGGCTATCAAAATAAGTGTGATGAACTGCATAGCAGCACAGCACAGTTGTAGACAAATAAACAAACATGATTCAGCCCGTGGCCTTTATCAGTGTCTCGCTGCTGTTGGGAGGTAAGCACATGTAAATGTCTGTCAGGGGTCTCTTGGCACCATTTGTGAAGCGAGACAGAAAACAACACTGACATTTCAAAGGTAAGACAAAAGCTGCAGTACGTAACCTTTTACTAGCTTGCAGTGCTTTCAGTGTTTAGACGATAAATCTAGAGTCAAGGATGCAGTGTCTTTGTGTCAGAGAGGCTGGTCATTTAGCCTGTTTGTGATCCTTATAAAGTCAGTGTTGTAAGTCAGTAAAGTGGCTGCAGTAATTGGTGGCTTGGTAACACACTTACTGCAGTATAATTAACCTGGATTCTTCAGATATCCTGACGCTCAGGCACTCATAGCTTCCTTGTGTGAGACTGTGTGTGCCCAGAGCGGGCGAGACCTTCACTGGTGTCAGTTTAGTCTAACACTTGGATTAATGACAGAGGTAACTGAGAGAGCCAAGTGAACCAAGATGACAGAGGAAGATGAGGGATTAGGGATTAAGGGCTCAATCAGAGTCCCAAAAGAACACGTACACATCAGCTGCAGACACCACAGATGCCTGCTAGTTCTGTTTATAGTACTACTTGTGGACACGTCCACACATGCACAGTAGATTGGCATCTGAAGTCAGTCCCTCCAGGATTTCATGGCAGGTTTTCTAAAGTGAAGTAAAAATTGCAACCAAAAAAGTTGTGATTTATTTATTTATTTATTTTTGTATTATTCATTAAAAATCAAAGGCAGCTTGATTCCATGGACACTAAAACCACACTATGTTCTGAGTGTTTAAACTTTACCAAAAAGGCTCAAGATTACAGAAATTCTAACAAAATATGCTTTATTTGGAAATGAAGAAGTGCACCCGGGGGTATTTAACAAAGAAACAAGCTCTTTTTGGAGGTCACACTCAGTCACAACAGCAAGCATAAAATTATAAAACATAAAAGCGCACAGATCATTGTTAAGTGTCAGTAACAGTGACAAACTTTGTGTTCTTTTTAGTACCCATGACAAAATTTTAAAAAATTAAAGTACAAAAAGATAGCAAATAATTAAACACTGAGTCGGGTCATTGGGATGTACTGTATGGGTATGACATTTGCTTGCTTGGGGGACTGCTATGACGGGTGGAACTTGCAGGAAGCAACGATGATTGGTCAAATTTGTGGAAAAGTTGCGGTGACAAGTCAAAATTGCAAGGTCAAATTGCAAAGGGATAGTTCACCCAAAAATGAAAATTCAGTCATGATCTACTCACTGATTGAAGGTCAGGTTTAGTTTTTTTGATCCACAAAATACTGCTGGAGTTTCACAGAAAAACAGTGTTGCAGAATCTCCAAAACAATCGAAGTGAATGGTTACCAGTTTTCAAAATGCCTCCATGCTGCTCATCTGGTGTAATCCAACTCTCCCAAAGCCCTGACATGCCAAGTTTACTTGAACGACATAATTTACACTTTGTTTTTAACCTAAATCTTTACTGTAGATCCTTTGCTTGGAGCCACATATGCATACACCGTCTGAACTGGGTGTGTGTTTGTCGTGTGACATACACAAGTGAACGGCATGTCTGAGCTGTAGGAGACTTGGATTATGCCAGATGAGCAGTACCAGTTGTTTTTTTCTGTTTGAAAACCGGTCATCATCCACTTACATTTTTTGGGAGATTCTGCAACACTGTTTTCCAGTCAAGCTCCAAACAGTGTTTTGTGGACTATAAAACTAAACCCATGGGTGCCCCTACAGCTCAGTTGGTAGAGCGCGCGCCCTATGTACTGAGGCTGTTGGTCCTCTGAGGCAGCCACCAGTTCAACTCCTGCCTGCGGCCCATTTGCTGTGTGTCATCCCCTCTCTCTCTACCCCCTTTCCAGTCATATCTTTGTCTGTTCCTATCAAAATAAAGGCAAAAGGCCAAAAAATAATCTGGTCGTCTGGCTTAAAATAAATAAATAAATAAATAAATAAATAAATGACTTTCAATCAGCATGACGGTCAGTATATAATGATTGAATTATCATTTTTGAGTGAAGTATCCCTTAAATTGTTGCTGGTGAGATGGATTGACAAGTTCATGCGGTTACAACGACTTTGGGGTATGCAGATGCCCAGAGACTACATGCACATACCCTCTGATGAAATTTGTCACCAGCCTCACACGCTTACAGACGCAGAGGTATAATTTTGGTTAATTCAGAAAACCCTGCCAGCTTATTCATAATGTTATTTCCCAAGCACAAAGAACTTGTGATGTCCTTCTAGTTTTGTGGGTGAAATAAATGGTACGGAAATTTCTCTCAAATGTCATAATTTCTGTGGATTAATTTTACTTTAAGATTCAACACAGCCAACCTTCTTGTGATGAAGAGACATGAATGTCACACTGTAAATTCCCACTGAAACTAATCTGAAGTAGAAGTAAACACTGGCTGATAGAAATACCAAAGCCAAACCACAAATGTAATCAACTGAAATGGAAAACCTTTTGAAATGAAAAACTAAATACCACTTAATTGAAAACTGTATTAACTGCGGTTATGGGCCAGTCAAAAACATGCACACACACACACACGCACGCACGCACGCACGCACGCACGCACGCACGCACACACACACACACACACACACACACACACACACACACACAAAAGCTAAGAGATCTTTAAGTGGCTTGTGTGTGCTTTGCTGGTGTAATTTACTTGTATTTTCCTATGCCATCTGTGCTACTCTAATACACACATGGTCATAAGGAGTGTGTGTGTGTGTGTGTGTGTGTG
>JAJHUR010135781.1:130169-142767 GCA_027495735.1 Lutjanus campechanus | reverse complement strand
CAATTACAGCCAGGGATTAAATCTATGCTTTACTACCGGGAGAGGGGAATTGTACAGAAAGAAGCTGATGGAGATGATAGAAAAAAATGGGTCATCTGCCTGCAAATGGAAGAAGGAAACCTATTTTTTGCTTCCTTTTTGTGAGCTGTATTGTGTGAGCTTTAAAAATGAATGTCAGCAATGTTTGCCTCTACAGTAATCCCAGTAGTGCTTTATATAAAGCGGGAAATTTGGTCACACAATTGAATCCTGCACCGCAATGAGTCAGTCTCATATTCTGCACTGACATGTTTCATCACAAAAGAAATGTGGGGTTTAAATTCAATTTGCCTTTACTGTGTAACTGGGGGTAAGAAAATGTGCATATCACCTCTAAAGCTCAGAATGTAAGCCTAATATATTGTTAGTTTGCTTGACATTTTTGTACTGACTATACAGACTAAACAAACAGTAACATAATACATACTTTACAGTCTTTATGCTAAGCTAACTGTCCGCTGGATCCAGCTTTAATTTAAATTGACATGTACCACAGTAGGTAAATGACAGTTTAATAGATATCGGTTTAAAAACTGTCATGACTGCAGATTAAATATAAAGCTGGAGTCAGGAGGCAGTTAGCTTAGCAAAAATACTTTAATCAGGAGGATACAGCTAGCCTGGCTCTGTCTAAAGTTAACAAAATCTATCTACTGTACCAGCATGTTTAAGCTAGCTACCATGCTATATCTTGTTTTAATGTGTACAAAAACCAAAACAAGTTGAAGTTTTACAAGGGAGTACAAGACTGTAACACTGCTATTTGTTGTTTTTATGTTTTATTTTTGTACAGATTAAACAAACAAGATATAAAGTGTTAATTTAGCAAGCTTTAGGGCTGCTTCAAGCATAGCCAGGCTAGCTGTTTCCCTGTGGTTTCAGTCTTTACAGTGAGCTAACTGTCTGCTGGCACCAGCTTCATATTGAACCGACAGGTAGCTTACCACAATCAGGTAAATGAAAGTGTAAAGGAACAGTTTGACTTTTTGGAATTACATTTGTTGTTTTCTTGCTGAGATTTAGATCAGCTGACATTCGCATTAAATGTGAAGCTGGAGTCAGGAGGCAGTTAGCTTAGCTTAGTTTAGCAAAAGGACTAGAAGCCGGGGAAACAGCTAGCCTGGCTCTGTCCAAAGTTATTACAATCTGTTTGCACTCACTCACTAATTACTATGTTATATCATGTTCATTATTATTATTTACAAATAACAAAAACAAACTGTGGTTTTATGGGGATTCTGTATAGGACTACTTTTTGGAGACTCCGCTAGTTGCCTGGCAACATCTCGATAACAACAGGATTCCAGGAAGCCAAGAAATAGTTTGGCACACCACAACTTGTTGTTTTTACACTTTTTTGTGCACATTAAATATAAAAACAAAACATAAAGTGCTAATTAGCAAGCTTTAGAGGTGCAGGATGTCATTAGCATCAGACAGAGCCAGGGAGCTAAATAGCTGCCAGCTAATAGCCTCATATAAAGAGATGAGGTTCACATTTTAGGGCTCAAAACAGCACAAAATAATGCGCATAGGGTGATATATTTTCTGCAGCTTGTCTTCCTCCTCTCGTCTCTTTCGTACCCTCGTTCGCTCACAGTGGAATGCCGGCCAGTTTGTTTGTCAGCAATAACAAATTCTTATTACACAGTGTAGAATGGACTGAGACAAAAAAATATGTTGGCAAGTGGCAGAGAAAACCCCAGGAGGGCAGTGAGAGACACCAGACAGCACTTAGTGTACTTTACAAAGTAAAAAACACTTAATCTGAGTCCCTCTTTAGGCAGCCGGGACATAAAACACAACTCAGGGAATGCTAAACAACTAAGATCTTTGTCAGACACTAATTGCATGGTAATTAGGTTTAGTGTCATTACAAAGACAGTGTAAATGATGGAGCATTTGGTGGTGGTGTATGCACCAGCCTGAACACTGCAGCAGCACTTCTGTCACAGCGTTGGGTATAATGAGGAGCTTTGCTGCTGATAATCACTGACTGTGTCCTCCTGTCTCAGAGAAAAAGAAAATGGTGGATGACGCATGAGCTCCAGTTGAGAATCAACACCATGGGGGGGGGCACAGACTTCAAAAATGTCTTCCACAACAGTTACTAATTACCTGTTTGGTCAGCAACCGAATCCAACTACTTTCTGTTACTTTTTGATAACCTCAATACCAAATATTGTGAAATTGTTTAGCCTAATATAATGTTTTATGTTTGTTGTTATGTTTGTTAATAGTTTGTCCAGCTATTCCTTCCTTTCTATTGCATTTTTAAATGTGCTCTTTGTGTGGTAGCTAACATTAGCGGTTGTTTTGGGTCACTGACGTCAGCAGTTGTTCTCTGTAGCTGATGTTAGCGGTTGTTCTGTGGAGCTAACATTAGTGGCTGTTCTATGTGACTGACAGTTGTTCTGTGTAGCTAGCGATTGTTCTGTGCAGCTAATATTAGCGATTGCTCTGTAAAGCTGACGTCAGAAGTTGTTCTATGTAGCTGATGCTAGCTGTGGTTCTGTGTTTCTCTAAATTTGATGTTTAGTTCTAGGATAATAATAAAAAAAAAACACTATGAAAGAAAGACACACACATCCCCGAGGCCCGGTGGGCTGGGTGCTGGATCACAAAATATCAAAAGCGTACAAAGAGAAAAAATTCTCTTCTTCAGACTACTGTGCAGTCTGAGGAAGAGCGTACAGTTCGAAACATCATGCTAATAGATTTTCATCCGGGAGCTCTTTTGGTGTGCGGATCCTGTCTTTTCTCTTTTTATGAGTTCTAGGATCGTCATCATAGGACATCACTTTCACAGCTGAATGGTAGAACTTGCACTGCGCTGTGATGTTGGTCCCATTTTCAGACAAAAAGAATGGTGAAATTCTGTGTTCTTTATTTTAAAATGTATTTTAAAATCGGAATCCTGCTAATTATTGCCATTTTCATCTATCTGTAATCTGTCTAATGTGTAATATGTAACGGTATAATGTTACCTTTTTAAAAAATCATAGTTATGTAATCCAGTTACATGTCATCCGTTACTCCCCAAGCCTGCCTATACCATCAAATAACTGTTAACCATGATATACAATGTCTGTAGGTCAGGAGGGCAGTTCAACATGTCAGTGACTCCGTGATTACTGTACCAGGTGCTCAGATTAGTGGCTGCAAAGCTCACTTTTCAATCTGAACTCTGAACTCTCCACCCGCAGGAATGTTTAGCACACCTTCAGTCTCCTCCTGTAACCTCTGGCAGTCATTACACAGCTCAGTTATGAAGACTAACAAAGGCTTGTTCTCAAGCCAAAACACTGACGGTAAAGCTGTATTTCTGTCACCATGATTTAGCACCTCTTTGTTATCGTACATGTGTCTGTTGAAGCTCCACTCTAATTAAGCTAATTTAAACTGTGTTCATAGCGACCTGATGCATATAAAGGATAAATAGTTTACGGTAAAAAATGCATTCCAGACATTCCCTGTTATACTGCCTCCAATTTCATGACAGGTCATCAAAAGAAATCATAAAAGTTAAAACCTATGACTGAAATATAGGCCTGTCTTCACCAAAATATGGGTGGCAGCCAGGCCTCACTTGTGTTGTGTGTTACGTTTTACTTCACAAATACAGACATGACTGATTTACACTGGATTGTGTCCAGTGCTTGAATAAGACAAGAGGACAAGTTAAATCAAATCCTTCTTGACATCATATCAAAGGGATATTCACTTTCTTGCCAAGAGTTAGATGACGTGATCAATACCACTCATGTCTGTAGGACATTATGAAACTATAGCCATGAGCCTGTGGGCCTAGCTTAGCATAAGGACTGGAAACAAAGGGGTACTCGCTAGCCTGGCTCAGTCCAAATGTAACAAAATCTGCTGGTTGCCAGGCAACGACATGATTCAGAAGGTGCCGGTAGGCGGAGCCTAAAGTTAGCTGTTTCACTCTGATCCAATCTTTAAGCTAAGCTAGGCTAACTTTACATAACTCCCTACTGCTTCCAATTTCATAAGAGGTCATCAAAAATAAATCAGAAAAGAAACAATCAGGACTGAATTTTCTTTTGTAAACCTGCCATCATGTGGGCCTGTTCTCACCTAAATATGTTTTGGCAGGACTCATTTGTGTTAATTTCACTTCACAAATATGGAGGCCGCAGATTTACTCTGGAGTGTGTCCAATACTTGAGTAAGAGGAGAGGACAAGTTAAATCAAATCCTACTCAACATCAGCAGATGTTAAAGGGATATTTCAACACATTGGGAAATACTCTTTGTTTGTTTTCTTGCCAAGAGAATGAGAAGATTGATGCCACTCTCATGTTTGTGGGATAATTTATGAAGCTACAGCACAGCAGCTGCTTAGCTTAGCTTAGCACACCATAAGCACTGTAAACAAGCTAGCCTGATTCTGTCCAAATGTCACAAAATCTGCAGGTTGCCTGGCAACAGCATGGTTGTAGAGGTGTTGGGAGGCAGATTTCGTAACAGTTAGATTTTTTTTTCCAACCAGCATTCTACCCATCTGGAGATGGGGATGCCTCCTCTGTGGCTATCCCTGAGGTTTCTTCAATTTTTTTCCCTCACTGTTCTCTACAGACCAGGGAGTGTTGAACACAGTAAAGATTGTAAAGCCCCCTGAGGCCAACTGAGATTTATCATATTGGGCTATACAAATAAAATTTGTCTTGACTTGTCCCGCCATATTCTACCTCTGATTGGCTTACCCTGCTGTAACTGTAACCCAGTCTCGAACAGTCGAACAGTCGAACAGGTCTTTGTGTAATGCCAGTGAGAAAAAAGAGCCAGGCTAGCTGTTTCCAGTCTTTAAGCTAAGCTAGCGCTGTATCATCATACTTGATACATGAGTGTCTGAGACCTCTACAACATTAATCTGAGATATGTCTTCTGCCCTCTGGTGGATTATCAGTGCACTGCAGGCAGTATGCAGCCTCTGAGTGCAAAATCCAACATGGCTGCCTTCAGGTAGTGAGTCATACATTTTTAGCAGGGAAATATTTACTTTTTTGAAAAAGTTATGGTATTAACAGCTATCAATACGGATATTTACTGTATTGAAACAATCTAGAATTACAATTATTATTGTGTACCTTATTTAATAGTAAAATTCAGTTGGAAAAGTGTGTGTCAAGTATGATATAGTAGGTAAACAGAACTCCCTCTGCACAGCCAGCCATGATGTAGCAGGTTTATAGGATAATTTATCTGTGACTAATTATTCTATTGAATTTCATGATGCAATCTGCATCACAATCATGGATACAAATAAACTAATTAAAGATTGAAATATCATCTTAAGATACATTTAGAGTGGAAATTGGGATATTTGTATTTGTTTATTATACATGCAACCTGCTGTCAATATAATCACTTGGATGTGCAGCAAGTGACAATTTTTTAGCAGTGAGCTCTTGTTAATAATTGTCTTTTGATTGATTTTCACTAAAACTATTTCATGATATCGCAGTATTGACGAATTCGGATTATGGTTAAAGTTGTTTTTGCCGACCACAAGGCAAAATAATCAGGTTCCTGTTTGGAAATAAATAACCAAATCAATTGAAATGTGCAAATTTTTCCAAAAGCAGTGGACATTTTACATATTGAATATATTTATATATTGTTTTTTCCAAAATAAAAATTATTTTGATGATAGAATTTTAACAAATGCCCAGCAGATCAAAAAGGTCACAAAACACTGCAATGTTTTGTTCAGTAACTGTCCCTGGTTCCAGCTCCAAATTTCTAAAGCACAGACGCAGGAGAAATACCTCCATTTATCTGATACTACATGATTTTTTTTTGATAGTGACATATTTTTTTGCTTAGTTTACCTTCATTTGAAGATACACAAGAGAAAAGTCTGCACACTGTTAGGCTCCAAATTAATCTTTAATTTTTCTCACCATTTTGCATGGAATGACCACCATGTGTTTTTGGGTGTTGTCACATTAATGTTGTAATTTTTTTGCTGGTGTTTCTATTTACTGGAGTACTGTGAATGCCACGTTGTGTTTTTCCCACTGCTGCCTGCTGATCAGCAGGTGATAGTGATTGAAGCTGATTAATGCCCGTTGTTCTCTTGCCTGAGGAAGATCTTGTGGTAGATCGAAACCTTTACTTTTAAGAGAACGTCCTTAAAAAAAAAGAGCCGAACAGTGTGCAGACTTTTCTCCTTTGTACTCTCGAGTTATATTTTTTGACTTGTACCTCAGTATATTTGCACTGTGCACACACTTGGTCCCTCTTCTGAGGCTGGTTTACCTTCGTTGCCATTTCTGATCCGGAGAAGCTCTAATTCTCAAGGAGAAACCTGTAATATATTTACTGTAATTTATCATAAAATGACCATGATATGCCATCAGAGATTAAGGAAACATGCAAAGTTGAGACACTTGCTTCTCTACTACACACAGGCAACAGACAGTTATAAACAGCTGATCAACTTACAGTATAGGACTTGTCCTCACTTTTTATTGTCAGATTACAATGTTGTACTCGTCCTGCACTCCTGCAGTGCAACCTGCCTGAGCTTCCTCGTGTCTGGGGAGGGGGCAACTCACTTCAACCATAGACGGGATATTAAATATGGATTCAACCTGTTTAATATTCTGTCTGTGGCTCCAACTCAATATTTCGATTGCAGCACTCATTTTTGGACATGCAGTTGCTACGTACTTCTCCTTTAAATTGCATCTTACAGATGACTGCATCAACTCTAAAAATGGTAAAGTTTTAAAGGGCCAGTGTGCAGGATTTAGTAGCAGTGACCTTGCAGATGGCAAACTCCTCATCTCTTCCTCTCCTTCCAAGTGTGTAGGAGAACGGTGGCTGCGAATTTTGCACAAAATCCAAAAGGCCCCATCTAGATGCACTGTTTGGTTTGTCCGTCCTGGCCAAAGGGACCTTTAAACCAGTATCTCCACCACTAACACTTTACTGCACCAACAGTTTCCTTCAATATTGTAATTTAACATAATGGTATTGCTGCTGGTTTTCTCTAAAGGGCTTTTTCCACCTCTCTGGCTCTTGTTCCTGACCTTGTGATGGCCTTTCTCCTCACAGCAGCAGCAGCAGCAGCAGCAGCAGAAAAGAACATTTGCTTAGTAAAACCCTGAGGCTTGCAGATGAAACATCATCTTGACGTAAAGACAGTGGATGCTGCTGGGGAAGTGACATCATGAGACACGAAAAGAAACAGAGGGAGCCAACTCGAGGCGGGAGACAAGACCAGCAGAGTCAGAGAAACACTTCTTCTTTTTTTTACCCATGATTCTTTTACCTCCCAAGCAAGTTTCAGTTCAAAATCTTAATTTTATTCTTCTGTTTTTGACTGAATTAACAACACACAGTCACATCTGTTGAGGAATATGAACCAGGACATACATGCCATGATATCATTAACACACTACTTTCAGACACACACATGCAAACACACACACACACACACACACACACACACACACTCATTCCTCGCCAGCTGTGTATCCGGCTGAGTCACAGCTGTCTCAACAAGCCAGAAGATGGATCTGAGCCACGTTGTCAGAGAAGTTTTGGCACGAGGAGGGACTGTAATGATTTATGAAACACCTGGACACTCCTTGAATGACACACCCCTTTATATTTTCTATTCAAATTTATTGTAATTCAGTGAAATCCCGTATTTGCTTTCTACAAGGGCATTTCAGTGGGCTGTTTGCTTCTCATAAATGCTTCGCAGTGTTTAATAATTAATCTGTTACAAAGTGGAGCGATGATGAAGAGCTTTAAATCCTCCTCAGAGGCATTAACATGTCTCAGATTTTTATTTTTATTTAATTTATTTAGTTGCATCTAGATGTTTGATTCACTCATAAGTCAGCAAGTGCATCCTCAAGTTTTATTTTGGGCATATTTGCCTCTGGAAATCGAAAGGGCACCTCCTCTCTTACTCAGAGGTGAAAACACATCAGGAAAGTGGTGTATTAAGAAAAACATGATATACTTCCTTGAACACATTCCAAAAACCTACGGAAGGAAGAATCATATCTTTTTTTTATCTTGAGAATTACAGTACTTAAACAAATGACAAGAAGTTGTGAAAAATGGGAACCTCCCAAGGTAAACAAATGATTGGGAACAGTAGAGGACATAAAGTATATGTATATGGAAAAGGTAAATTAAAAAATCAACTAGAAGAAAAAGCTGTTGGAAAAAAGATGGGCTTTTTGTAAATTTAAAGGCAGAATATGCAACATTTTCCTAAAAAATATAGACAAAATGTGTGGAGATGACTGTATCTGTTTGCAGTGTCTTATTTTCTCATTATTTTGGCGTGCTTGGGGTGATTTACCAACCCAAAATGTCAAGTATTTAAAATCTTGGCAGCTCTATAGTGTGTTTACAAATGGCTCAGATATAGGTAATGGCAAGTGACTGAATACATATTATATAAATATGACTGAAATATTAGATGGATAATGCTTTGAGAAGATTATTTAATGAAATTGTAATAGAAACTGTACACTGTAAAAGAAAAATATTAAGAAAACTCAGAATTTCAAGGCAACTGTCTTCACTAAATGTTTGAATGTTCTGTCAAACTCAAACTATTACAATTTGAAAAGTTTTCCCAACCAATAATCTCTTATTGTGATAATTTACTTTTTCCTCCTTACTCTTTGAGATTAAGAAACAAAAAATGTTAATAATCCAATATCTCACAGCTCACAGTGAGCATTTTGTTGGTTTCTAAAACTCAAAATTTTAAGTTTATCTTAAAAAGAAAAGTTAATTGTCTTGACCAAAGATTATAGGTTGGGAAAACTTTTTTTTAATGTTTATTTCAAAACTTGCAAGTTTGACTTAAAACTCAAAAATCTATTGATGACAGTTACTTTGAAATTATGAGTTTTCTCAACTTTTTTTTAATAGTGTATAATAGCTTTCACTGTTTCTTACTTTTTCTGCTTTCTTCTTTTTTCCATTGAATTATGTATATGTTTTTATATGTGGATGGGTTAATTAGATTATAGATTATAGATTATTATCAGATTATAGATAAGTGTATATATGAATGTTGACATTTATTCTGGTCATACTTTATTGTTTATGTATGCACTGTGTCTTGTGTATATGTGAAGGATAACAAAGAGCAAAATTGTCAGAATTTTGTGTCAAGATGTTTAAATAACAAATGTATCAACATTATTGACACAAATTATTTTATAAAATAGGTGAAAACACAGACAGTTGTTAAACAAATGAAGTCTTGAGTCACAGTAAATCATAGATTAATTTACACAGAAGGAGTACAGCTCATTAAAAATCACAATAAATGAGGATGTATGACACAGCTTTGCAAGTAGTAGAAGCCAGGTGACAAAAATTAAATTAACCTAATTTTTGCAGCTATGTTATTGGTTTTAAGTGCCATCGGTGCAGTTTTGTTTTACTAAAACAGTCAGTCATTAAACATAAATGGATAATCATGGTACAAGGTAGATTTATTTATCATCATTACAACACAGGTTTGTATGATGAAATCAAGTTATAGTTGCCATTTTTTGCTAATCACAAAAACAGTGTTATATACAAAAATGATATACAGTACATTGGTTGAGTAGAGAACTCATAGAAATAAAACAAATGATTTTGCATGGTGGAGTGCTGAGGATGAATTAAAGAGTTTTACAGCATGAGGTAATGAAGCTGCTCTGCAGTCTGGTGTTGCTGATAACGATATTGTTGGACTCACGTTTTCATTTCCGAGTCTGAGCCTCTCCTGAACGTGAACAGGCAGACAGAAGAGATGATCCAGAGATCACAGACGGTGAGTAATCCAACGACTCACAGGACCTTCTGGAATATTTCATGAATCATGTTTTATTCACCTGTAAACACTCCTTAAGATACCTTAAAAGGACCAGCGTGTAGGATTGCATACACCTCGTCTCACTCTTCCCTTCCAAGTGTGTAGGACAGGCGTCATAACTTTTACTATAAAACTATAAGACGTAGGTTATGATGCACATTATAGTTGACAATATATGATTTTTTTTCAAATTCAGTGTATAGACAATTGGAGAATTGTTTTCAGCCAACAGCATTTATAAATAAAAAAATAAAATGTTTCAAAAAGATCTGTTATTCATTCCATTAATATTTTTGTCAGAGCCACAGGGACCCTCAGGAGAGAGCCAGAGGTTGTTAACCCCCATGAAACTCACACAAAAATCAAACAGCTGAATCTAGAGCCAGTGTTTGGTTTGTCCATTCTAGGCTACTGTAGAAACATGGCGGCATTTCCACTCTGTGGAAGAGGACCTGCGTCCTCTGTAGACGGCTCAGATTATAAACTAATGAAAACATATGAATATTATATTCCATTTGTCAGATGTCTTCCCGTATTCTTTCAAATATAATGGAACTAAATGTCACATTTTAATAGCTCAACATTAAATGTCTCTTTGCAGAAATTATGATCCGGTTCCTCAAAATAATTCCAGACTTTGGTGTAAGCAGTTTCATTTAGGAACTATTTTTTTCTGCAGTAGAATCTACTGGAACTACTTTCTTTCCACTTGAAAGAAAAGACATGAACTGCTCACAACAAGGTCTGTAGATTTTCTCGAGTTACCGAGTCATGATTTCTGGAAAAAGACATTGCTGTTGGGTTTTTCAAATGTTTTTTTTTTTTTGGTGTCTTGATGAGGACCAGCGCCATCTGGTTCCATTATATTGGAGAGAAATCAGACATTTCTACAGCAGATATCTCCAAAACAACTCGCACATAAACAATTTAGATGGATAAACTACAGGGCAGAGGAAACTGTCCATTAAGTCTTTGATTATCCCTTTGATCACACAACCAAACCCTGCATTTCATGTATGATAAGAATTTCATCTTTTTTGATTTTTGGAGTTATTAAAGAAGTCCTGAAAAGGAGGAATGTCAGTCGATTTGTCACATAAAAGCATCTGATATGGTTCTCTGTCTGGAGCTGCTGCTGTTGTCTTCTCGCTCCTCGATGGGCTCGTCGCTCAGGGAGTAAAACGATGGCCTCTGCTTGTGCCTCTTCTTGTGGCCCGTCATGTGGGGCTGGAACAGTCGGCTTATAGAGTGCAGGCCCTTGGAGAGATCCGGGAACAGGTCTACCTCGTCTTTCTCCTGCAGGCTCCTCTCTTGAACCTGCTGCTGGACTTTAGGTTCCCCCAGCATCTCCCTCACCGTCCCAGAGATGCCTTTGTGCAGATAGTGGTAGGGCCTCTTCCCGCAGTTGTCCCTGATGCTTGGGTCGGCCCCGTACTCCTTTACCAGCATGGCTATGATGTACTCCTGGTCGTGCAAGGCGGCGATGTGCAGAGGAGTGTACCCGCCGTGTGTTTTTGCATTAATGTCGATGTCAACCCCTCCCTGCTTGGACAGATCGATGATCTTCACAAGCATCTCGCTGTTCCCACACTTGGCAGCCCAGTGCAGGGCAGTGAACCCGGACATGAAGTCCCTCTTTTCAGCCAGCTGGCTGTCTCTCAGCAGCAGGCCGTACGCCTGGCTCCAGTGGCCGGAGGCGCACCTCACCAGCCACTCATGCTCCGACTGCTCCAGGGGCACTAGGGAGGGGGCTCTCATATCTTTGGACTCCTCTGCCACCTTTGTCACTGCCCTCCTCAGCTGTGGGGAGCTCACGCTGCTGCCCGACTCCACTGAAGGAGTCCTCCTCTTGCTCCTAAAGGCGTCTGGTGTGGGACTTTCAGGTGAGTCTTTCAGTTTGTGGACCTCAACTCTGGTGGAGCTGGGGGGGACCCTCAGAGGTAAGGCAAAGGGTTTGTTTTGGCTTCTGGAGCAGGACTGTCCATTTGCTTCCGGCGTTTGGACCTCAAAATTCAGACTTCTTTTAATTCTAATATCCTTAATTTTGCTTCTTTGCAAAGCCAATTGGATAGGAGAGAGTAATTCAGAAGGATTTTCGTTCCTTTCATTACCTTCCTCTTCCTGATCAGCTTCAGAAACAGCTGATCTCTCCCCTCCTGGCTCCTCACAGCAGCTCTCTGTCTGCTCACTCCACGCAGGTGGGCGCTGCAGCTCACCTGTCAGCTCGGTCTCTTTATCCTCACTCTTTTCCGCACTCTTCTGGACACCGTCCACCAATAAATGCTGGTACATTTTCTTGACAACAACGTACCGGACACCGTCGATTTCTTTCACAAAGGCGACGTTGTTGACAAAGGTCTTGAACAGCTCTCTGTTCCGCTCTTTCTCTGCGGGATCGTCGAAGTCTACTGAACCTTTGAACTTCCCCACCAGGTCGGACTTCTTCACTTTGCCCCCCTCCGCTATCAGCAGAAACAGGATGGATTCCTGCGTTAAAGCCATCAGGAAAACTTAAGTCTGCACGCGGATTGAAGTAAAAACTCGTCTCCTGTTCCACCTTTGTCCCGGTGACAACACCTACAGTAGCCCTCCTCCACCTGGCCAGTCGCTCACTTCTCCTCTCTCCTCCCTCTTCACCTGGAGGAGTGTTTTTTTTTTTTTTTTTTTTTTTGGGGGAAATGTTCG